>OMKK01056629.1:0-11124 GCA_900302305.1 Polymixia japonica | reverse complement strand
AGAGATCAGTTCAGTGCAGGGGAGGCAGCCATAGCGAGGCGTCGTGTCCAACAGAGAATCAGGCCAGGCAAGGCAGACACAATGGTGGAGAATCACGCTGAGTAATCACTGCCTGACTGACTCACTGCACTTCCTGTGCATCAAAGGGCTGTCTGTCTACAGGGTCAGTAGCAGCCCACATCACAAAGCCATGCCAGCACCCCCCCACTTAACCCTCATAGGCTACTACAAATAAGCAGTGGCCACAATGAATTCAGCGGCAGTCAAATAGCTCTGTGTCCAGGTTCATACCCAGAACTGAACACTGAACCACTTTGCTGTTCCACAAACTCATGGTTTTGAGTATAGAAAGCGAAATTAGGGGTGTGATGGCATCAGACAGCGAGTAAATATCCCGTCAGGTAAAATATGTCATTCTTTGCAAATGGTATCTTCAGTAAAGATATATTTTCATCATGGAAAACTTATTTATTTTTTGTTTTTGTTTTTGTTTTTCTAGAACTGTACTGTGTAAACACCAGGCTATTAAAGCCATATTTCAGACTGGCAACAAAACCCAAAACTTTTTAGTATTGTCCTAGTTTCAAATGTTCCCATGTGAATCCTGTTTTTCTCTCTCTCTCAACCTATTCCCTGACTGAGACAGTGGCTGAATGAGCCGATGACAAACAGCAGCTTTCAGTCCGTCCGGGGGTGAAGAAGTGATGAACTCTTTTTGTTTTCCTGTCCTCTGCCACAGAGGTTTCTTTCATACCCATGCCCAGCTGAAATATGGCCAGAAGCAACTTCCAACCATACATCACAGCCTCCTCACTGACACAGCAGGCTGATGACGGACTGACGTACGGTACATTAAGCCACATGTGCCACTGAATCAGACTCGCTTACAAGACGAGGCCATGCGCGGATACGCTGTACATTCACAATGACATCCAAAAAGCATGGAGACGGACAACAGAGCCTTGTGGCCTTTTACTGGAAACAGCCAAGCACGTTGCTGTCGCTTCAGTGTCCATTGTCTGACAGGCGAGCGCAAGCTAACCGCCGAGCGACAACGGCCGGGATGGAGGAACCTTACTTGCAGGTGCTCTACTGGGCTGTCGCACAGCTCCTGTTCATCACTGACGTCTATGTCTGAGGACTCCTGGAGCAGGAAAAACATTTGCACTAAAACATTTTTGTTGAAGTTTTTCCCCCTCTGGGGCAAGTGAGAGTTGAATGTGTGTGTGTATACGTGAGCACGTTTCGATCAGCCTGTCCGTAGAACAATATCTCCCTTATGTGTCTTCTCCATGAAACATACAATCAACAGACATGAGCTTGGTTGATGATCTGTGAGATTACGTATTGAGAGATGTATTGAAAGGAGAAGTCTAATAACTGTACGTATTACATAGAAAGTATGAAGTATACCGAGGTAAAAACTAACAAGCTTACAAGCCGAGTTCCAACAGACTTAAGTAATAATTCTCAAACTATTCTTACTTGTGTGCTTGGGGGAAGTTTGTACGCAAAACCAATGTGGGATTCATGAGTGTGCATGGACTCAATTAGTTCTTATTCCAGATGTGTCCAATGATGAATGCCAGTCGTTGTTGGATGTGCGTGCCAGGAGACCCGGCGACAGACTGAGGCTTCCTTCACAGCTACAGAAGGTATTGCAGATGTAAAAATGCCACCCAAAAGGGGGATCTTTAAGAATAACCTTTTGAGAAATTGAAGTTTTATTAACTAGGACTAATGGGAAGAAAGACATAACTTTCAAAAGTGTCTGCGCTGGGAAAGGAAGAGCATCATAAGAAGATACAGATGCTGTGAATGTGGTCTTGCATACTACTCAGGAGGTATAACAACAGGCCAGTCACTCTCTGAACACATCTCTGTGAGCGACCTACAGATGCTCTCTCTCTCTCACAAAGCTTTACTTGCCAAATAATACAAAAGCAGCTAATATGCCGTTCTAGAAGTGTCAGAGTCGTCTCACTGCACGTGGGTTTTTGTATACAAGATCAATTAAAATTGTTAAAACGACACACGTTCCCAGTGAACATATAAACATATCTACATACTATTAATTAGTTTATTGCATTCAGATAGCTGGCGAATGCTAATTTGATTGATTCATTTGTTTTACATACAGCATAAAGTCCACAAAGAATAAACCTTTGGACCATAAGAATGTTCCAATTCACTGAATATGCGTTTTCCTGTTTAATAAATCGCAGATCATCAAGCTCCTCCCACCTGCTCCATATCGCCCAGCGTGATAGGCTGGGTCTGGTAGCGGGCGTTGCACCTGCGCTGGCGCGTATCCCCTCTGGTGCGGGTAACCTTGGAGGGAGGCTGAGCCAGGCGGTTGAACAGTGCCATCTTTTCAGCCAGGCTGAGAGTGCACAGATCGGGCTCCTCCTGCCCCTGCCCCTGCCCTTGTCCCTTGTTCTCCTCTGGGGACATCTGTTTGGAGCGCTGGGCGTCCTGGACGTCCTGGACCTGGCGGGCCTCCTGCGGCTGTTCCCGGGCCGCAGAGTTCTGCTGTGAGGACGCCTGCAGGCTGGGAGGAGGAATGACACCCAGAGATAGCGGAGAAGAGAGGGAAACGGCGACTTCTGGTAAACATTTAAGCAGCAAACGCAAGCTAGCAAGTGGCATGCTACCGACAGCCATGTGAATCTGTGTGCACCTAAAAGTGAAATACTGAAAAATACAGGGGTGGTGATAGAGGTGATATAAAAAAAAACATTTAAAGTTGGGTTAGAAACAGTGGCAGTTTATTAGACATGCAGGTTGAGCCATGCCAGACATAGGTAACAAAGTAAATCCTGCTACTCTGAATCATTCAGTAAAAGCCTAGTCATGTAGTTTCCTACAATCACACAGGAGGGCACCAAACATCAAAAAAAAAAAAATCAAAAAACATCCCTACGTGCAAAAACCACCCCAGGCTTATATTAATCATCTCCCACAGGATAAACCCCAATATCAACACGCAGACTATGTTTCAGGATGCTCAGCTTTGTGAACGCCACGCCGACCCCACGCTGTGCCGAACGAACAACGTCATTCAGTGAGGGCTGCCCTTGTGTTAGTCACCAGGGGTCATCGGGGCTGACCCTTCACACCCATGCACGCACGTGTGCGCCGCGTACCTGCGGGGCGCCAGAGTACTGTAGACTAGTGAAGGGCTAGGGATGCGGGCCACAGAGGTGTGCGTGGTCACCGTTTGTGACACGGGAGTGGGGACACTACATAGGGTTACAGGTCAGGGGGACAGGTACGAGGTCACGCAGACAGGTGACAGACAGAACACACAGATGACAAAGAAGAAAAGAACCAGATCACTTCCAGCTCGTTCATAAAAGCAACGTTCTAAATAAAAAGGTGGAACGGCTGGTATCGATGCCGTCATTGAGTACAATGTTCTTGCTGTGTGGCCTTGCATTTCAAAGCCCAATGTTTCATGGCTAAAGGTGTAGAAGAGGGTGAAAAGGTGGATGGTGGGTAGATTCAAAATTTTATTTTATGGTGAATTCCATACAGAAATTAAATTTCAGTTCACTTCAAGGACTGAAAAGTTGATGGATTAGGTTATAGACACATTATAGACACAATAGACGCATCGAGGAAGAGTTGCAAGAGCTTAGAGGTGGTACATAAACACTTTAAATATTTGAAGAACTTAAGGTGTCCTTGTACGGCCTCAGAAGGAGTTACTTGTAAGGAATTAAATAACAAAAACACTAGCAAGATAAATTAAGAGCGATTTTTTTCCAAATATACAAAATGTGAAATATTTTGCAGAAGTGTGAGGGTTCGGAGGGCTGCGTTTAAGAGACGTACGTGGCAGCGATGACCACCTCCTCGGTGGTGACTGGCTGGGTTCTGGAGCGGTCCTGGGTCCTTCTTAGTCTCCTCTCTACCGCCGTGTTCCTGGACCGCGGCTTAGGGGCTCCGCCATCAATGCTCTTCTCCAACTCCTGGGCGTGGGTTATGGGGTAGACATAGAAAACCATTATGGATTAAAAATCAAAGGTTTTTCACTGTTGAGATATATTAGTAGTATTCCAGCATTGACGTTCAGGCTGATGGTCAAATGAAGGACTATTAAATGGGGGGTTTCATAACAAAAGATCATTTGCATTGAAAGCGAGGTAGATTAGATTAGATTAGATTAGATTAGATTCAAATGTATTGTCATTATACAGCACAAGTACAGTACGACTAAAAGAAGTTTGGCATCCAACCAGAGTGCAAATGTACCAGTAAGTGCAGTAGCAATATACAATGTACAGGTACTAGATTATATATAAATGAGTACTACTGAGTAGTATGACAATCAGATGTATGTACAGTGTTATAGTATTATACAGTGATATGGGTATAGGGACGCTATGGGAGTAGTCATACTGGCCAGCGGTATTACTAGTAGGTAGTACTAGTAGTACTAGTAGGGGATATGTACAGATATAGATATATACAGGTATGCAAACAGGATTATGTGGAGGTATATTCAAACAGATGTGGGTAAGTATATTTACAGTTAATATAAATATATACAGTATATGCAGCAGTGTTGTACATGCTATAGTACAGCATTATATGGGTTATATGCAGGTATATAAATAAGTATATAAAAAGGATTATGTATATGTATACAGTAAATGAATATATATATATATATATGAATATATATATATATATATATATATATAGAGTAGATTAAGATAACGTATGGCTAAAGAAATTAATGATTATTAAGAATTATTAAATAATTAATGAAATGGTAAAGACCATCTCTGAATGACAGTTGTTGTGCAGTAGTCAATGTATCCAATGACTTCAACTCAAGCAACTGACACTACAGAGCATGTTTGAAATCAATGTAAAAAAACAAACAAACGTGGATTCAAATGTGCTCCATTAAAACGCTTAGCTGCGTCTAGTCTGATCCATGTCCGTGATGAAACCAAGCCGTGAGCGTTACAAAGAGTCCAGCTCTCAAAGTGAGGAGAGGACAGACGGAGGCATCCACACGGAAAATCCAACAGTGTCATGTCTGTGTCCTTGATTGGAAGCACATTTCTCTGTGCTTGCTGCCCAACACATGCACAAGTGTAGAGTAAAAGAGGAGGAATGCTAACTTGCTTGCTGTATGCGTGTGTGTGTTGTGTGTGTGTGTGTGTGTGTGTACAAGTCAAAAACATGACAGGACAAACAGGCTGATGTTGAGCCTTACCCTGAAGAGCGAACGCTTGGCTGCTACACTCAGCTTAGCCCGCTCGTCTAGCTTCTCTTCATCAGCTGCAGAGACAGACAGAGAGGAGGAGGAGGAGGAGAAGGAGGAGGAGGAAGAGGAGGGGGGCACGGAGATGTTAGAAACACTGAGTGTTTTCCTCTCTAAAACATGGGACTAAAATTAAGAAGCTTAGAATAATCTCCTAAAAACATCATGACAAACTCTTTGACTTAGAACAAAGGTTTTGGAGTTCATGAAAAGCTGACTGGATGATAAACAAGCTAGAGAGACGCACTGTGATCTATTGAGAAAAAAATGCCTCTCTTTTCTCCAAGAAAAAATTAAATTGTGCACATTTTTAAGATCATATGATGGCCGTCGTCTTGTTTACGTTTATCATTACCACAACAACCACCATCTGGCCACCCGAGAGAAGAAAAATAAACCACATCTCAACACTTGTGACTGTTGTAATTGGAAAGCATACGTAGAGCTAGACAGGTGTGAGGGGCATGTCTGAAGGCACGCACACGCCCGTGCACGCACACACACACACAAGACATATGACATGACATCACCAAACAACTATTCCCTTTGACTGAGGCCGCCGTGCTGAGCTTGTCTTTCTATCTAGACGGTATAGTGTCCTGAGTGAATGTCTGCTTATGAGAAGCAGATGAGGAGGCTCTGCGCTCGCTGTGCTGTTATGCTACTGTGAGCACCAGTAATGACTCTATAAACTCCACAAATGTTCTACAAATGTTGTGCTTTTAATTAAAATAAGGCTTGTATATCTTTGGATTTTGACTTTGCCTCCACCCTTGTGCCTATTCTTAGGGGTTTAATATAAAACCATTGGAAAATCAGCTTTTATTCTTTGTTTTTTTTTCAGGCCCACCCCAATTTCTATTCATCTTTCAACTAATCTCATTATTATGTTATTCATGTCATTTTTACTAGTACATTAATAAATAAAAAAATGAATTAATTCTCCTACTACATATAAGGACCAATATAACAACCATATTCACTGACTGAGTGGTATGAGTACTGTTTAGCTTAGCAACAGTATAGACTGCCGATTGGCAAATAGCACCAGCCTGCCCACATTCAACTACTGCAAAAATCATTTAAGTGAGTGGAATTCAAATGGAAAGCAGTTGAGTTCAGCTGATGCAACTCGTTGAGTGGATACCAGCTTTGCTTACATCACCATGTCCTCAGAGTTCGCACATCCTAAACATAATGATGGATGAGTTACAATTTATTTTAAAGCTGCTATGTGCACTATTCCGACTCTCCCGATAGTGAAGGGGAATTACAACAATAACTTATAATCTATAATAATAATAATAATAATACAACAATAATAATAATACACTGCAAAACCTCTCCGTCGCTCCTCTCCTGTCCATCAAAAACCTCGCTACAGGTGAACAGATTCTTTGGAGTTTGTTGTCGGGCCGGCAATGTAAACATTGTTCAGAAAAGAGCGAATATCAACACGCTGACCTATTTGTTGTGAAAATAATATTTCACTGAACCTTTATGTTATTTTAACATGAAATAACAAAAATATTGCCCATAGCAGCTTGAAGGTATAATTGATTTTTCAAATAAGGAATGTTACTACATTCTGTTACATGTAATGAAAAATAGTACAGTTCCATTTTCAGAACGAGGTTCAAAGCACTACTCACCTTCAATGCTGGTCAAATCTGAGCTCACACAGGACCTTCGAAACCAGACAGGAAAGAAAGAGGCAAAACACAATCAACATAAGTTACCCATATGCATGCAGCGTTACCCAATCATATCAGAGGTGATCAAGTTGTTAATGAAAGGTGAGAAAAGAGTACGCACAGCGCTGGTGGAAAGATACAGTGCAAAGCAGCAGTACGCTCAAGAGCAGAACAGAGGTAGCTGTTACGGCGTGTGTTAGGAGACGAAATCACCCAGAGACTAGCGGAGTGGACTAAGATGGAGAATTAGACGGCATTAGGGAAGTCTACAGGTTCAATAATCTCATAGCGTAAACACCAACAATGGCCGATTCATGCTACCCTGCTATGGTCACATGTATGGCACATGGAGAGTCCTATCAGAGGGACCTTTGGGTTGTAAGCTGCCCTCTCTGCTTGCTAGACCCTTGAATAAAACCAAAAAGTGGGGTTGTGTGGGAAAGTGAGCAAGAGTGGGTTGGTGTGCATGTGAGACCCAATGGCATGCTGTAAACTTTGATTCAATTCATGGCATTCATCTGATTATGCACTAACCACATATTGTAGAATTACTTACTGAATAATAAGCAGCTGATTTAACAATTGATTAAGTGAGCAATTACTGCTCGAGACTTCACTTGTGATTCAAACCAACTTTTTGTTATGATTTTCTTTGACATGCATGAAGTGATCAAATGGACATATTCCAGCCTTTACTGCCTCCTATGCGAGTACTGCCATGCATAGCCCTACTAGTTCAGTACCTATTAGTCTCCTGGCGCTCAGCAGAGGTGATGGGCTGGGTCCTAAACCTCTCTGAGGTCTTTCTACTCTCCCCAGGAGAGATATACTGCATGGGCCTGCGCCCCCTGTCCCTCTCCCTTCTCCACGGGGCCTCGGAGCCCGCCAGCACCCCGTCTACCTCGGCCTCCCTGGAGGACCGCCCAGGAGAGGGATCAAGGAGGACCAACAGGTACCCAAAGAAAGGAGAAAAGACAAAAGAGAGATAGAGAGAGTAGCATAGATGGAATCGTTTAAAAACAGGGCGTGGGTTAGATTTTTTTTAATGATCCAGATACACAGCAACCACACCCCTGGTTTTTAAATCGAGCGTGTGAGCAGAGCCAAATCATGCTGGTGGTTAGCGGCTAGAGCACAGATTATTCTTGTAGCCTGGCACCCACACACACTTCCAGATATGATCCAAACAAGACTTGGTCCCAATAAGCTACAAAGAAATGTTGGCAGCTTACTCTTAAGCGATTAATGCATGGAACCATTTCTACGGATTAGAAACTGTGCAATAGAATCATTGCAGGTTTATGTTATTAGCAACCAAGACTTGATTGTTAGACATTCATTAGCCAGGCGATGTTAGGTAACAAGCATCGATGTGAGTTCCGGAGAAGGCACCCAGGGGGCAATGCCCGAGCTGCATTCTGCTGTACGTTACCACCTACAGCTCAGGCCTGCGGACGGCTGAGGGGTTGGTGGCGGCGGTGCACTCCAGGTAGGAATGTCTGAGCTGGGCCACAGAGATCCGGCTGTCCTGAGTACTCTCTCCGTTACTGATCCCCTCTATGCTGGTCTGGATACCGTCTCCCACCGTGACCTCTCTGGGCCCAAGGGCCTGGTGGTGCAGGTTCCTTTGACTGGGCCCCCGCGGAGCCCCGGTATCTGACACGGAGCGACTCGGGGCTGCGCCGGAGACTGAACTTTCTGGCACGACTGCATGAGCCACTTTGGGTTGGATGTGGGTGGGGGCCAGGCCTCTGTGGATATAGATAGTATTCTCTCGCTCTCTGGCTCTTCCTTCAGCTGTCTGCAGGCGGGAGATGTGGTCCGTGGGTCTAGTTGGTCCATCAATATCCTCCCACCTGTGCCTGGTTCTGCTTCCGTAGCCTCCCCTTGTTGGGTCCTCCGCCTCAACCTCCCTCGCATGGCCGAGGCTTTGGGCCCTGGGCGGCCCCTGCTCCTCTTTCCCCCTGACCCTCCGCGGCTCCTCTGTGCTCCTCTCCCTGTGGCGGACCTCTGAGGGCAGCACCGCTTTCCTGCTCTTTAGGATGCCTTCTGTCCTCACCCCCTGGGCTTCCTCCTCTTCCTCCTCCTCCGGGGGCTGTTGTGGCTGCTGGGCCCTGGGACCGGGCCCGGTGGCCATGGACAGATAGCTGGGGTAGCCGCCCCCCTCCAGCCCGTCAGTTGGCCCGGTTCGGGTGAGCTGAGGTTGGGCGTGTCCATAGGCGAGCTGAGGGCCCGGTGGGTCTGTATGGTAGCGTGTAGACGTCTGGGACTGGGGTTTGAGGTGTCTGCGGTACACCGGGGCTTCAGTGATATTTCCTAGCTCTGGGCTCCTCTGGCGGCCTTCCTCCCTGGCAAGCCTCTCCCTAACTCGGATTCTTCAGGGAAACAGAAGGGCAGTTAAGAACACTCTTAATACACGTAGACATTCACAGTCTCACTCACAACCGTCAGAGCTGCTGCCACCCAATGTCCACATCTCTTTACATGAAATGCAAGGCTTTTCTTCCTGGGTTGTAGAACAAGAAGGCCGTCTCCCTTTGACGTTGCACCTTGGTTAAAAAAAAGTGCATCTACCTTAGGTCCTTCTTGCTTTATCAGCAGAGGGAGAAAGAGGCAGAAAAGGAGTGAGTCAGAGGGAGACAGAAAGATGCTTACTGTAAGCACAGCAGCATAAAGCCCATCGATATAAAACCAGCGTTACTCAGGGAAAAAGGGGTAACGCTGTGACAATGCTACCGTCTATCTCACCCTGCATTGCTGCTGTTTAACATGAAGTTGAACATGGTCAAAATACAGAAAAAGGTGATTTTGCAACAGAGCATCTTCAAACATTTTTTCCACAATGAGATTAAATTGAACACAGCAAAAATGTCAATGAAACATGAAAGGAGTTATGAGCACCACCCAAAGGAAACTATGGCTTATGATGACTGATGATGATGTGATGTCAGGTGATGTCAGGTGAGTCGAAAAGCTCAAAAGCAGGGATTCTTAAACTTTCATCAGCCCAGGACCCAGGATTGTTAAAAACTATAGAGATAGGTATTCTTAGTCCTGTTGGGACCCACCAGAAACAGACACCCTATCATTTGTGGGTCCTGTCCTGACCCATAGTTTAACAAACACTGCTCATTGGGTTCCATGCTTTATAGGTAATCCAGTTGGGTGGGAGGATGGTAGGTTCAGACACAACCACGCGCCCCAGAGCGAGGGTACCTGGATGGCCAGTTGATAAGAGAATGGGTGTCGCCTTCAGCATCGGTCTGGAGGAACCAATCACTGCTCAGACTCTCCCCCGCACTGCACCAATGAGAATGCGGTAGGGGAGACAGCATATGAATGAGTGTGTGGGCCACAGTCTAGTCTCAATGTTCACTTGTCTCCTTGTAACACACACACACACACACACACACAGAGAGACAGACAGAGGTAGACAGACAGACAGACAGATGGACAGAAGCACAGACTGTCTGTCGTCTGTCTGTCCACCTGACAGACAGACACACACACACAGACAGACAGACAACCACACATCATTGAGTTCACATTGAGTCTGACCAGAATGAGAATGGGCTTGGCGAACAGCTGGCTCCTACTTCAATGGATGTTACACTTTCCATTGAAGTATTAAATTGTTATTCTGGTATTTGGAGAGATGTCACACGCAATAAAATATGAACAATAAATCTCTCCTGGAATGTCTGTCGAAATGAAAACAAAGACGGCCTAACATGGCTTCATACAGTTCTGAAGTTGTATGGAAACACTGGTACCCCTGATGCGCTTAAAACCATTCACCAGCGCATCCGGAGAAAAGATGCCCTACATTCAGCCCTGTCTAACTAAGGCCTTATCTATCACAGCAGATATTCAGAGGAAATGCCATCTCCCTCCACCAGAACCAAAAGGCAGATGAGTCATACTGGCCCTCTGACACGGAACAAAGACAAATGGCCAGAGACGGTCCACCTAGCACAGGCCTGGGCTAAACAGAGAATATGCCCAAATACACAACGGGACCCATAATACAGAGGGAAGAGTCATCTGCGTGACACAGAGAGAGAGAGTGACAGAGACAGAGAGATAGATGGGGGAGAGAGAGAGATGGATAGAGAGAGAGAGAGAGAGAGACAGAGAGAGAGAGACAGA
>OMKK01056626.1:0-10053 GCA_900302305.1 Polymixia japonica | reverse complement strand
GCTAGTGCACGTGCAGAATTAAGCATGTACACACACACACACACACACACACACAAACACACAAACAAACAGAAAACAAACACACACACACACACACACTCGCTCAGTAGGAACCACCTGAAAATGAAACAAAATGAGGTATTGACTGGTTGTCAGAGAGGCAAACAACATCATTCATCCACAGCAGGATGACACAAAGAACAAAGGAATCAATCAAAGAGAGAGAGAGAGAGAGAGAGAGAGAGAGAGAGAGAGAGAGAAAGAGAGAGAGAAAGCAAAGGCCAACCAAATGACGGTTGAGCAAAGTAAACTAGTCTGTGGTGTTGGTGAGATATGGTGAAAACAAACACAACAGACTACAACTCCAGAAATGTAACGTAGCTTTGGCAGATATATTTACCTTCCCTCCTTCCTCCACATGGCCACTAACAGCTAGATGTCAGTTCTCCATCACATTTATATCTGTGTTTAACTATTCCCTTTACAACTTCTGCTTTCACCGAATTCTGTAACGTGTCCTTGAATAGATGTAGGCGACATTAGACAAAGATGAGTGAAACTGTCAAATTAATTCTCAAGGCCCATCAGTCTTCTTTGTTCCAGATGAGACTGTACTTAAAGTGTCACCTGCAGATTGGATGATGATGCTGTGCTTGTTGAATCAATCACCTTTATAAAGAAATAATTTCCACTGACAGCCAGGCAGTAAATAAACAAATAAATAAGCAAAGACTTTGAGGAGATCCATCATTATTAGACCGTAACTCTGGGTTAGTTGTGGTGGAAAGTACGACCGAGGCCGAGGTTCAGTCCTTAATACTCCATTGATTTTTCTTGTTGTGACCGGTGTACAAAACAGAGCCTAGCAAGCTTACAAACGTTGTTTTATGAGAACTGAAGGAATAGAGTGTAGCTGTGAGGCGTATTACATACTGTTTTTTAATGCTATGACTTTATTACACCTGCATGTGCTCAAGCATGCAAACAGGGGTATTGTTTCTGCCTCGGTCTGTGCGTCATAACTGCAATAACTGACCCATTCGACTTGGCTCAAACTCGGTGGATAGACTGACGGCCAGGTGAGGACCGGTGCTACTGAATATTATTCAAATTGGTCAAAAATCGACAGCGCAGATAAAGATCAAAGCTAGCCAGCGGTGTACGTGAAGTGCTCTATTGCTGATAACTGTTCTGAATCCAGCCCAGGATGATATAGCATCTCTCTGAGTGTCTCTCTAGTTCTTATTAAAACCAGTCCTGACCTACAAACCTGCCACGTGGAAAACTGTCTCTAAAATAAAGAGAGAGGAGGGAAATTATTATGTGCTGCATAACTGTGTTGTGTTTTCCGTAAAGTAACGTCCATTTACAAGTGTTTTCCATGCTTGTGGATCGCTGCAGAAGGTTCATACATCTCGATAATAAGAGAAAGCAAGGGACTCCCTCCCTCCTCAGGTACGTTTATGTATCAAGTACGTTTATGTGTGAATTCATCTAATCCATCTCCCCCTACAATTATGTCCTTAGGTAGCGCCCATAAATTAGCATTTGTTCTTAGCTAGTTTGCTTGGTTAAATAATATTGTGAAATTGAGAAAAACAGAATGATGACATTGTATTCAAATGGCATTAATCTGCAGAGCAATCAATCAGTATAGCATTAGATCTTTATGAGACACTATGGGGAAAAAAGCAATCAATCAGCATAATATTGTTAGTATTTCCAACCACTACTTCAAGAAAATACCAGTGTATAGTTTTTCACCAACCTCTATTCAACCTCATTTCTGCTATTTTTACCTACCAAGGACATAGTTCAGTGCATTGCCTACACCGCTAGATATGCAATTCAAAGTCACAATACCCACAAAACTCATGTACCACTGAAATATCTCATAATCACTTTAAATATGTAATCCATCAATAGAGTCCTTGTTCTTTTCTGGCACTGGGCCTGGGTCACTAGACTCAGTAGCATCTGAATCATTATCACCCAACTCATCTAGTCCTTCACTCTCTGGGTATTTTCTAGGTGATGTGACTGAGCTTCACGCAGTCTGAGGATCACATGACCCTTGAAGCCAAATTCTAACAAAACAATTATAATCATCATGCAGCAAGAAACTACAAACCTACAGATAATGCAGCCTAAAATATAGAAGTGATGAAGGATTTACAAGAGCTTGATTCAAAGAGACTTTGTTGTTCCCCATATATTATTCAACATTATTAGACAGTATTGGTGCTTAATTTAGCGGAAATAATAGACAAAAGGCTGTGTAGCTGTGCCTCTACTATGGCCGAACACAACCTGCACAAGCAACTTCAAACAAAGAAATGTATAGGATAAAAATAAAGAAAATCTTTTTAAATATACACTGTACAGGGATAGTCAATTACATGTATAATTACATTCATTCCCATTTATTAAAGTCTTCTGGGAACATAAAACACAGCATCTCCCCTTGGCCAGAGGAATCTCATCAAGTGAGCACACCTGTGTAAAGAAGGGTGTTTGGGTGCGCTCGTTTAAGGACACCCGGCACCCTGCTGGTCACATGATGGGCGGAAACTGTCAAGGGTGGAGTCTAGATCAGATCATAGTGATAAACTGATATTGCAAAAAGACTAGAAAGGGAATTTGAAAACAAGATATTTTTTGGTGATTTGTACTGACTAAGGAGTCAAGGTTGTTGGCAGTACTATTGCATAATAACAAATCTGACTTGAATACTTGACTGATTTTAATGATTGTTTCATAAATAAAATCGTAAACTGCCCAAATAATATTGTCATATTAAAATGAGGTACCAGCTCTATAATTCTGTAACTGTTGGATACGTTTGGCCACTGGACTGTGGAGTGTTTACCTCTGTTATGTGGAGTATTGGTTTAGTTTCTCACCACCCATTCAGAGCGGGAGACTCAGGCCAGTTTTAACTCAAGTGGAAACTCCACCCATCCGTTACATCATTGACCGAGCGGGAGAACCATAAACAAGTGCACCCGTTGGGTCCTCCTGGCTATCTCAGGTGAGAGTGCTGATTCGTGGTAACACCTCAGGGCTTCCTAGACTTGGGAAAGACAGACCAAAAAGCTCATTGGCTAAGCACACCCACAGCCCGTTAGCCCCAAAAGTACGCCCTGCCCATTTAACTTTATAATATTCTGGAGATCTGCTCTTCCACACACAGACTCCATGTCACGCAGCTGAGTGGTTTGTCGTGTGGACGGTGAGCTCTGTTATAGCTGCAACGATGGCTGTTGGATTCCATCTCACAAGGTAAGTTGCTGAGTTAAACCTGCAACACTGTTTTCTTGATCACTGGCTTAAGTGTTTTGTTTTTTTATTCCATACTGATGTGTGCATCTGATTTGGCTGTAATACACGTTTGAGCGTTGACTTGGTAAACCTTCTTGCAGTATTCTCCTGGTTTGCGTGTTGAGTGAGGCTGATTTCTCTGCAGCTTTTCCAAAAGGTATGTTAGTGTGCACTGCTGCCAAATACTTTTCCACAGTAACCTCAAATGTTTAGGCTGTTGTTTTCATCTCTCTGCATGTGTTTCTTCCAAAAAATGAGTGTGATGTTTGCAAAGGGTTTAGGTACTGGGAGACATATTGACACATAGACAGATTCCACTGTGATTAATCTTATTAGTTGTTTGTCTTTGAGAAACAAAGTATAAGGATGCTTGTTTGCGGGTTTATTGTATATAACTCATTTCTACTGTTAATGTTACTTTCCTGTACTTGCCTCATAGTCAGCAGCTATGGGTTTGCTGAGAGAAGGCGGGGTAGCAGTGAGAAGCCACGAGACCAGTATAGCTATGGGAACCGTCGCCCTCTCCATTACATCCAGGCCCTGAGGCAGGCCTACAGAGAGACCAAGGGGGAGCGCCAAGATCAGGCCCATGTCATGACCCAGCAAAAGCCCCAGAGGAATTTAGTAGGGGTATATAGCCAGGGCCAGGTCCAAAGTCGACCCAACCTGTACAGCCAGAGCAGGTGGCCACAGGAAAGGACCCTGCTCCTGACTCCACCCACACAGTACAGACCACAACGGCGGACTCCTCACGCACACACTAAACAATACTCCCAATCTGGACCCTTTTCTGCTGTTACAAACTCCCAACAGGTCAAGCCCAGGAGCTTTGGCTTCAGCTTCAAACTTCCTTTTCTCAGCTTTTCAGCCCAAAACCAGGCAGAAGATGTAACCATTAAAGGTAAAGATCCAGTCAGTGGTGGTGATGGTTCTGATGGCTACTCTCAATCCACATACAATCCCATTGATTTTCAAATTGGATCAAATGATGCTGGTGAAATTTCCAAACCAAAGTTTCAACTGAGCTTATCTGTTCCTATTCCATCCCCAACTACAAACCCCCCCAGCAGCAATGATGGTTTGGTTCACAACAGCTACAGGAAGCCAGAACAAACGGACTCAATTTCTGCACAGAGTGGATTTGTCAACAACCCAGTTGGAACGCTCCAGCAAGAAGCAGGACACTGGACTTATGACAAACTTCAGGCCAAGCCCGACGCAAGTGGACAGTCTACGGTTTCCAGTGGAGAAGCTCCCTCTGAACAGACAAACCAGGCTATATTTCCCAATGAACTTCCACCTCAATTCACACCACCACCCTTTTCTCCTCCACCTCATGAACAGGTCCACAGTGGATATTACAGCAGTCAAGTAAAACCCGCTGGCGTGGATTATGTCAAAGGTCAAAGTGGACAGATTACTCTCCCTGACCCCAGTATTGTCATTGACCCTGTGCCTACTTCTTCTGTTCCTCTACAGTATGAAAAAGCTCCAAGTGGACGTTATCCTGCTCAGCTCAGACTCAGTGGGAACAACTATGGCAAAGGTCAAACTGAACAGGCTATTTTACATGTTACTCTTCCTCCTGCCTTTGTTCCTGAACGGTATAACTATGGCCAGTTTAAACCATCCTCCGGCAAAAGGCAGCATTTAGAGACTGTAACTAAGCCCTTCAACTCTCCAACTTCAGCTGCCTCACAATATGGACGACCATCGATCGGGTATCACAGCAAAGAAATTAACACCAACTATAATGGAAAAGGCAATATAGGTCAGTCAGAGCAAATAAATTTCCCAAAACCAATTTCAACCCGGCCTTCCTTATTGCCTCCCCTCCATTATGACTACAACAAAGACCAACGTGGACAAATGGAGCCACATAAGTTTTCTCAAACTCCAGTACAACTCCACACCAGTTATACTGGCAAAGGGCAAATGAATAGAAAACCTAACTTCACCAAACCTGTGACAACTGGACTGGACACTACTTCCCCCTTGCAAGGAGCCAGTGGACAACATAACTATTATGCAGCTCCAACCAAACACTATAATACTTATTCTGGTAAAAAACAGATTGGGCAACACATGGCAGAAAAGCCTATTGTGAAACCTAATCCTGTATCTGCTGGGGATCCACAGTCCTGGTCTCCTGGTGTGTATGGACAAAGGTATAATGTTTCAATGAGTCAACGTGAACATGCTGGATTTGGCTTTGAACAACAAGGCATTACACAAAACGGACCCGTTACCTCCAGTTTTGAAACTTACCAAGGCAACCGACCTGACGGCTACTCCCCCGGCTATGCTCCAACTCCTAGCATAGACAACGATGGCCAATATGCATCCAATGCCCAAATGGAAACGATGCAGTATTCTAACGCTGATCCTACCAACTATGGCCCATTTTTATCAGCATCTGGTGGCTCTGTGGCCAGTGTGCCAAGTCCCTCCAAACACTTTAGTCAAGGGAATTTTGAACAAGAGCCAATCTCTGAAACTGTACCTGATTCTTTTAGTCCTTCTCAATTTGGACATTATCCAGACGGCTATCTGCAAGTACAACAGCACACACCTGCAAACAATGTCGGCCAAACGTTTGAAAAATTCTCCACACATCAGCCATCTGTACCCGACTCCATCAACCAGGAACCTGTGTTTGAACTAAATTTAGTTGTTCCTATTGACAGCAGCTCTACTCAGAATGCGGGCAGACTGTCTCTTTCTTCTTGGTATCAACAGGGTGTCACTGTGGCAGAACCAACCCAGTCTCCTCAGTCTCCACCACCCATCTACCAGCACAGTATGTTCAGGGGCAGGAACAAGGTCGTAAACCCAGTTGATCCAAGGCCACAAGCATCGCAATATGTGTTGCCAACACAACAATCTTTTCGGCAACCTACCTACCAACAACCTCAGCGCGTTGGTCAAGCAAATCCACAAGTCTCTGCACAGCCCACCAACCAACACAGCAGTAACGGCTATTTTGCTCAGATTAGCAGATATATGAACCCAAAACCCTCCATCTTAGATTACCCAGGGGTTTATCAAAAACCATCCTCTCAACAGTCCACTTACCAATATACCCAGCAGGCTGCTAATTCTGCAAAACCACTTCAGTTCCGACCAAGCTACCAACAGATTACCTCATACAGTAATGATATCGCTCAGGTTGACATCCCTGTCAACCCCCAGCCTCAAACCTCCCACTCTCCTGCATTGAATCAAGATGGATTTGACCACAGTAGTGGACATGCAGCTAGCTCTGTGTATGATAGATACATATCCAGCTCCAGTCCTATGGAACCAATGCCTCTGTCAGAGTACATGTCTGTCGGCAGAAGATATGGAGGTGAGTCTAGTGTTGGATACAAGCCAAGGTCGACTCGAAGACAACCCATGCCCCAGACTGTGTATGATATTGGTTACAACCGTCAACCCTGAAGAGCGACTGGCTCAGAGGTACACATGAAGTGCTTACATTGAGGCCCCACCAAAAAAATCTCATCTTTAAACATTTTGAAATGTGCTGTTTACTTGTTTCTAAAGTTGTTGTTGTTTTTTTCTCTTTAAAGATATATTCCTCCTGTTCAGACATTACTACAGAGGGACCGCAGTCATTCGAGGGGTGGAGAGGGATCACAGCATGGCTCTATGTATAGCCAGCAGCAGCCATAGACAACATCCAGAGAAGCGGAGTACAGGTGTTAAGGTTTACTTGAATCACGATTGTTTTTAATGAAATGTCATGAAAACATTTGATACAGGAGATGACAATAAGAATGTAGTATATCTTAAAATAAAAGCACCGATCTATACATGACATTTGATTTTTAAATTCAACAAGTTTGCTTCTTACAGGCTGCACCATCTGTAAACTGAGGTTCAGCCAGGAATTGACATTATAGGACTTGTTTTTCCAATAAAGTATATAAGGTCCAATCTGTTCCAGGTGTTTAATTACTACTACAGCTCCTAAGTATTTCTGCACATTACCTCCTTGTCAGTATTTTTTACTTATTCATTTATTTTAAGATTGGCTCCATGCAGCCTTCTACCAAAGAAAATGTATTCACTCATAATTATAACAGACATCCACAGCGCCGCCATATGTCACAAAACAGTCTAGCAGTATTCAATTGGCCCTGGTTTAAGCCGTTAGTGTCCATTGACCGCGGGTCGGCACGGCAACAAACGGGTCAACAAAATAAAAAACCACACAAAACATTAAGAAAAATCTATCGTGGGGACGGGTGGGTGTAGAGTTACACTCATGCTACTGTGTACAGTTATGTGGCAGTATTTCTGAAATGGTGAGGGTGCATGTTCAAAAGAATCACTGATCAAAGAAACTTGCTGTTAGTGTCCGGTCTCCTGAGAGAGGTGGTGATTACTTCAAAGGCCTCAACAACGCTACACCAGTTGGATCTGTGCCATTGCTTGTTTGTTGAGTTTACCTGGGGCAATGTCAGTTATGTGTGCTACCTGTAAATAAACCAACAAGAGACAGACTGTAATGTTTTTTTGATTGAAACTGACATGAAACATTCAATCAATCAGGTGTGAAATCTTTCCACACCTGTTTTGGCCCACCTTAACCTTGTCAGTGGCAACTTGGTAACTGAGCTGAATTTATTGTGCAATGATTGTTTAAATATTGAACCACATATGGCCAGACCATACAGACACCTTTCTTGGCTTACTTTTAATTATTGTATATCTTCAAAACAAACTACAAAATCAAAATTGTGACATTGAATTAAAATGGGTACCAAATGGAGCCTTCAGGTCAAATGTGTGAACCTTTTGGGTCAATTCTTTGCATGATTCACAGTCCTTATTTATCTTATATTGGCCCTTTATGCAGCCTCTTCGTTCAGCCTCTGAAATGAGCCGTGTTGGCTCCTGTCTCTTTAAGGCGCCACTCCCTATAAGCCTACTTTCTTCTGATTGGCCAACATCCTCTTGCAGGTGTGGAAAGTGAAAGTAAACCGTGAACCTGCTAATTAACATCAATTCTTGTTCTGGAAACTTCTCAAATCCAACCGTACATGTTCGAGCCGAATCTGATTTGGAATATGAGAGACAACATGAACATCTGCAGCAGCAAAGATGACAGCAGGACGTCTCTGTTTGGTGAACTTGTAGGAAATTAGCTAAAATGGCGACTTAAGTGGAAAATGTCAGGTAATAACAAAGATAACATAACTGTCGCGGCTGAACGGTATCTCCCTGCACTGTCGGTTATAGTTGATTGCTTATTAACGTTATTTGAAAAAAATGTCGTTGTACCACTGAGCAGAAAGCAGAAAAAACGGTTGAAGTTAATTAATATTCTGCTCAGAAAGGTTCGTTAATTAGACGCTGATTGGACAGCATGACTATATAAAACCATAACTCCTAACATATTCACTGAATGATTAATATTACCCTTGATAAAGTTACAATAAATATTCAAATACAATAAAAGGTATGTAGCTGGCTAACTCACGAAAGTGTCTAGTTTATCTTAACGATGATAGGACATGATAAGACAAGAAGCATGATTTGTGACGTCATCCTGGTCCAATATTCCACTTATGAAACTTGAAGCCTCCATTGCACATACACGGAGATGAACTTTACAGTGAAATAGGAGACATCTTCTGTGAAGTAGTAAACTTTGTGGAAATGCGTATCAGACATATCAGACACACAAAACTGTTCCATGTCCGGAGGGGGTCGTTTAAGAGAGAATCTACGTATAACTGGTGCAACGGGCTGCAGAGGTGGAGGAGGAGGTGGCGACCTGCACCTACACCACTGACACGCTCTCATTGCTTTCGCCTCGAGTTTTGACAACATCCACTATTGAAGAGTTGTGAAGTAGTTATATAGAAGCAGTGGTCTTTTAGAAAGACAACTCAGGGTAAGTGATTGTGTCAATAGCTGTGGTATTTTAGGTCCAGTAGTACTGTACATTGACAACATTGTCAATATAGTTGCTGTTGACTGCATTGCATTGCTCTTTATTCAAGTCAAAGATCCCTCTCTCTCTCTGCACTTTATGTGCAAACTATAATAATAATCTTTGTCTTGAGGTCAGTTTGTGGTATAGTCACAGTCTGGATACGTTGCTCTTCTCTTTGGACTTCATAGTACACTGCAGACCCTGACCTGTAAAGAAAGAGTAAGACTCTGGCGCCACCTGCTGTTCTTAATGTGCACCTTCAGCAGAACAAACATGAGGCTGCTACTCGGGAACATGGTCCACTTTGTTGAGCTTTACATTGGACCTTGTCCTTTGTTGCAAGCACTTCATTGTAGAAGGGTCTGCTGGCAGATTCTGCTTTGTGTTATTGCTGTTCAGCGTCTTGGGTGGTTAAGATAGTAAGTAATTAGTATTCACTGCAGTTCTGGTTCCAATATAAGTTCTGAGTTCACCTTTACCATCTTATGACCGTCTGTCTGTCTGTCTGTCTGTCTCTCTGTCTGTCTGTCTGTCTGTCTGTCTGTCTGTCTCTGCTTATTTATCTGTCTCTGTGCTTTTATGCTTGTGTCTTTTTGCTATCTGTACTTACTACTTTTGTAGCTGCTTTTGTTTCTGGTTATTCCCCTAGACTATTATTAAGTTAATCAATTAATGCTAAAGTGTCTTCTATTGATATATTTCTATTTCTATTGATATATATATATATTCCTCCCTTCCTCCTTTCGCTTGCAGAGAGACACGCTTGTGGTTCAGAGAAGAAGTGG
>OMKK01056625.1:0-13400 GCA_900302305.1 Polymixia japonica | reverse complement strand
ATATGTAATTGATGTAGTTTCACTTCTTACTCTTTGTGTTTCAGTTTGAACTGCTTCGGTGTGGAAGAGATCGATTTTTTGCGAGAGGAACATTAGCGATTCTCGAGCCGAGGGTATTAAACTCAAATCATTGTGTTCTATTGTTTGGCATGTCGTATTGATTATCTCCCAGGTTTCACTGGCTAGAGTGAAATATTGTAGCCTCAACAGCCTTGCACACAAAGAACTGGATCCATTTGAAAACAAATAACTTGCGCACACGATACAAAATATCTGTCTAGATTGAATCATTTCATTTGTGCCGTGGCATGAACAATTGGCGCAACGCACCGCGCAAGGTAAATGAAAGTTGCAGGTACACCCCGAGAGAACGTATAACACTAAAGCCTAAAGGCGTGAGTGAGCGTTGGCGGGTGCAGCGCGAAAATAAAGTTATCTCATCTGTCAGGTGGGGCAGCCTTTATTTTCCATACAAGTAATGAGTAGGAGCACCGGACAGGCTCTCTCTTTCTGTCACGCGTGGGTAGCCTGCCCCGCGGCTGCCCTGCGGTCAGTTTCACGCTGGGAGGCACGCTGGACCGACAGTAGCTTCCCTGGAACATGTTAATATAGCCCAGAGACGTTGCAGGGCGGACCACGGCGAAAAAGAGAAAGCTGTTCAATTATTGATCCGCCGTCTTCAAAATCCCTCATTATTTCGTGGCCACCCCGTCAGAGGGCGGTCCCCGAGGACGTTACGAGGACTCTTCGGAGTTGTCTTTCTCGGAGAGGCGCTGCGCATTGTAACGATAAAGGCCCTCGCTTTAGATGAAGTCGATACTCTGATCCGCGAGTCACTTTTTGCTGTGCTGTCTCTTTTCTTTTGCAGAATGTCCCGTGTCCCTTTTTCAGAGCTCATTCTCTCTCGCAGACAAGGAGTTGAAGGTATTTCATGATGTCTTGTTGAAGCGTGATCTGGGTGGATCTTACACAGTTGACCTTTTAAGCTAACTTAACCAATTAAGCTAAGCTAACTTAACCAAATAAAACACACTTAACCAATCGCATGGTATAATTGTAATTCCCCTCAAAATATTAGATACTCTTTTCCACGCTATTTAATCATGTTGATTTTATTACAGCAAACAGGAGTTTTCTGTAATGTCGTCTTGTCATTGTTTTCTAGACATCAATGGATTTCAATTGCAAAACTTGTGCTTGGTAGAGTCGATAGTCAGTCAATGTTCTGGAGGAAGCTGATAAGTACAAAAGCGTCATCCCTATTGTTGATGTATCCCTGTTGTATTGCACACCGAGTGATTCCCATCACTTGAATCCATCATTTCACACAAACGCTAACAAAGAACTCGGAATAAAACAAAAAAACAACTTTGTTTTACTATCAGGGTGATACTATGTAGTTCGTAATCCCACTTTATATGTCACAATGAGTCAAATCGTAACTTCCTTTGATTTATTTTTAAAAAAATGACAAATGATGAAATTTGAGCTGAAATGTGCAGTAAATAATGACTCTCAGGAGTTATATTACAGTGCTGTGGAACACTAGATTTATGTTCGCTGAAACTATTTGTGTTTTTTCCAACGTCGATGAGTACATAGTCTACTTTGGAATCCTGGATAGAGTTGAGTTTGGAAAATGTAATTTGGACAATATAATTAGTTCCCGTTTCAAATTTGTGGCCATAAGTCTTGTTTTACGTATGGTCATTGAACGCTGAAGACTGAAAGCTATTATCTCTTGTTATTCGGCTGAGTTATTCATCCAGGCCCCCCCCCCCCCCACAGTGTCTACTAAATGAAAGACCCCACGGTACCTCTCCGACCTCCTACTCCTCAAGCACCGCATGGCTTCTCGCGAAGCTAATGGTCACGCCGGGGCCTGTCAGCCCCTCTGCAAAGCCCTTGCTTTATGCATCCTCTGCTCCAGCCGCACCCCCGCTACCCTGCACCTTACTACAAATGTCAAAGAGTATTGATTCGGCTCAGAGTGACAAAGAGCTGACTGAGATATCCGTCTTTGTACTATTGTAATAAAAAAAAAAAGGCCTGACCTTCATACACACAGGAGCTAGACACTATCAATATTTCATATCCTGCTGTATATTTCCTGCAGAATTGCTGATTGTCCTATATGATTGATACCAGAGAGAATCTCCAACTGAATGTTTACGCTGCATAAAGAAACACGACGGCGGGCTACCACGAATACGCTCGACAGGTCGCGAGCAAGCTTCAGAAAACGCCGTTCTTTCAACGAACAAGGCCGTTTTCTGTAGAATATAGCAGGCTTTTGACGTAATAAAGATTCCTACGAAACCTTTTAATGTCGTGGAGTGGCTCGTATAAAAATATGGCAGCAGAAGGGCGGGGAAATCTTTTGGAGTCCTGACAGATATACATCAATCTCACGCAACAGCAAAGCGCTTTGGCACTGTGATGCAAAGCGAACAGAACAGGACCGACCTGAAACAAGGAAACAACAAGGACTTGTTGACAAATGCGCGGCGAAATCATTCCGACGTCCGCAGCAAACGGACCGATACTTAATATGCTAGAGCGTACGATGTCTACGCGGGTTTATTGACAATCAAACGGATGTATAAAGCTGGGAACATTAGGTGTGACATTATCTGAACACTTTAGCATACGGTGCAACATGCGAGTTCATGCCATAGATAATCAATACTCAATAAAATCTCAGCTGAACGGTTTCATTATTTTTTTATGTGAAACAAAATAATGACGTTAGGCATTTTTCAGAAAAGCGATGTATGAAAACTGCTGCCTCGAAACAATGTGGCAGGATGCCCGGTTTTTCATGTCTTGCATGACCGACATCCAATTGTTTCTGTTTGCAAATGGCAGAAAACTCATTAGGAGTCAGTTGACTGGAAATGTGTTCACAGTTAAGGTATTTGCAATCATCAGGTTTTTTTTCCACAATGAGTTTACTCCAAATCCTCTTAATTTTCAGTGCTAAATACAGACAGCTGAAACAAAAGCATCTGATTTCCCGGAGGTGTAATGATAGAGAAGCACTTGGCTATGCTTGAAGAATTCAGATTCACTGTGCGTACTGCCGGAGTTGTCATACCAGTTGGGTGCAAAGACTTTGGGAGTGCTTGGTGACGTTCCCGTCAACACGTCGAAAGCAATCCTGCAACATTTGAGGTCAACGCCGTGACTTCGCTGATTGCTGATCTTTTTACCGTCCGCGCGTAATCGCAAAAAAAAAAGAGTCAAACTGAAAATCGCAGGTACTCTCTTTGCACGTAAAAAAAAAAAAAAAATTACGTTTTGGGATTGTTTTTTAAAATCAACTAAGGACAACTAGTTACGTTTATCTCTGGGTTTTAACTACCAGTAATCGAGTCTGAGCTCAGAAGGAGTTTGTCCTCTGTCTGTGCCTTCACTGTGTGTATGTCCTGGTCCCTCACCCCCTGCCCAGGCAGCTCAGGGGAGCACTTGTCTGTAATGCTAGATGCATCCGTTGCATTTTCATTGCTCATTATTTCACCCCTCAAAGACCTTTGCTGGAAACAAGAGACCCTGCACAATCTGAGAGGAAGGTTTAACTCTTTGCTGCGTAGTGGTCATTTTCAGCTCGTCGTGTTGCCCTCGTCGGTTTACCTATTATACACCTTCCTGGACGTTTTTGACATTCAAACAGCGCAGACTATACAGTGTAAATCCTTTGAACCGTTTGAGCAGACTTATCATGAACAATAATGGAAAAAAATATTTAAAAAAAAAAGAAAAAGAAATATGAGCCTCTGAAGAATTCGATTTGTGCGTAGAGCGACGTATGTAAAACGCTACAGATTGATAAACAAGTAAATATAGAGAGATTACTGTCTGGCTGAATCAAAACTCTCAACGATAAATATTTGCATGTGTTTTTGGCGATGTTGTTTTGCTCTAACCGGTAATGTATTTGTAAGGGAGAGGGCTAGAAAACAGAGTGTGAGAAATGCCAGCATCAAAGGCAGTCTCATCAGTTTCACAGAGGGAGATTTTCCAATGATGATCTATTATTAATACCTGAAGCATTTGGACAGTTATTATAACTGCAATTATATTTTCATGCTTTTGACCAGTAAAGCAGTTTCATCTTGGAATAGTAATCTATACTGGATTTAGTGTTGTACAATATGTTACACAAAAAAAAAGCAGAAAAAAGATTTGGTCATTCTCATTGGAGACAGTGGTAATAAGCAGATATAGATTTCTATGGAGTCTGGGCTGTTAGATCAGGCACCAAAGTGTCAGTCAAACAGAAACCTAATGAATGCTCATCTTGTGAGCAAAGCCAATGGCGCATTAAATAAACGGTGTTTGTTAAGTATGATGTTGGAATTAATTCTAGTCTATTTTGACAAGAGGCGAGTGCTGCTAGTGGAGATGCGGAAATTGATCATTTGAATTGCTCCTCAGAGAAATACAGAATAGATATTTGTGTTATTTTATATATATTTTACTCTACTGATTATGAAGGAACTTAATTCAGTGAGATGTAAGATAGTGTGCTTAGCCATGTTGGTAAGACTGGAGAGCAGTGTCAGTTCCACCTGGTGCTGCGAATTTGCGGTTTGACATCTTCCTTACGCGTAGCGCTGCTGATGTGGAAGCCAGACAGGCCGTCAGCCGGCGTCGAGGGGGACGAAATGCAGCCATTACTAATAGTCAGACCTCATTGTGTCGCGCGGTCGCTCCGTGTTGTTGAAGTTGTACCGGTGGGAGGTTGGTAATGGAGTTGCCCGTCTCACTCCGACTGACTGACTGACTGACTGGCTGGCTGACTGGCTGACTGACTGGCTGCAGCCTGACTAACGGGGCGGTGCGTGCTCTGCAGTCAGGCGGCATCCTGCTCTCCTGGGTTAGAGGCGGGGGGATGGCTGTCAGCGTGCCCCTCCTTTACGCCACATTATCCTCTACGGAGGATATACTGTATATTCTCTATGTGTCTGCTACAGCTATGAAAACCGCTTTTCAAACCGCCATTCACACTAAAGGTCTAAGAATGTGCCTCACAACATTTTATTTATTTTTTTATATATTTTATATATGCCCCAACACTAAAATATAGAACAAACAACGATACAACCAATGTTGAAGGAGTGGAATTCTTGTGGCACAATAGACGACGGCTGCATAACAGTATTCTGGGTTGATGGTATCTGGACCCTCCGTCACACGTAGCACTTGTTGACATTTGGACGCTGTGTACTGTATGAATAAAATATTATTGTAAAAGCAGGCGGGCGTTACTCTTGCATTTGAGTTGCGGAATTCCGCGTTAAACACTTGTTTTCACTCACATTATGCAGGATACTGATTAGCTAGATGTCAGGGGAGTAACGAAGGAATAGCAGCAGGAAACAGGTGGTACTCTCTTCCTGACCCAATGAGAATTCTTTGGTCGTCTGTCTTGGACTGAGCTAAAGATGGCGGCTTGGACCCCGGTGGGTTGCTTCTGGGCTTAGTTCCGCAAGGCCCAGGGTCAAGGTACCAGAGAGCAGTAATTACATCTGGCTCCTACTCTCACAACAGGATTAGGTAAATTGTGTCCAAGAGGCCTCCATAATTGCCCCTGATTACCAGTTGCCGGTGCAGTGGAAGGAAAGGTCAGTTTGTTTGCCAGTGAGACACCCTTTTGGCCCATAATCCCTCAACACCCCATGTCTGCCATGGCCCCTTCCCCACGACACCTTTGACCAAAGAGAGCGATCTGAATCATTATTCTTATTCTCTCTCGCTCTTGCTCTCGCTCGCTCTCTCTCTCGCTCTCGCTCTCTTGCTCTCTCTCTCTCTCGCCCTCTCAATCCCTCCTTCATTTGAGAGAACACAGAAAAAAAAATGGGAGTGGAGACATTTCCTCCTATGCACGGTGGTCTAGCTCTCTCTTTTCCTAATGGTTAAAAAACGGAGCCCTGGGTCCCCCATTATCTCTGGCTAAGAACATGTGACCTTGTTTTGGTACCACAAGAAAATATACATAGCAATGGCGCATTGTCTGAAAGTAATTGCTTCTTTCCTTTCTCTCAGTTTTGCATCTCGTTAGGCTTTGTAAGTGCTTTGAAAAATTCCCTCAAGCCCCTCCAGTGTTTTTTCCTCTAACGTAGAGGAATTCCTCCCCTTTTCTCCAGCTTTTGTTTGCCCTCTGAAAAGAAGCTGCTTGTGCAGAAATAATTAGCTGTATTATGTCTACAGATATAAGCATCTCCCCTCTGAGGTGAAAATCCTTCTCCTATTCATCTACTTGGTGAAGCTCAAATGTATCTCCGGCCACGAAGCTAGTCAGCACAGTGGGGCGTACACAGTGGGCAAATTCGGGGTGGGTTTTTTGGCAAGTTGCGATAATCTGATATTATTTCATCGTAGCAGAAAAAGAGGCTTTTGTGTACATGATTGAATGTAGCGGAATACAATGGTCACGGTACAATTATAACCCCGTGTACACGCGCACACCGAATTATCCACTTGTGAAATGTGGACATTGTTGTAATAACTAAGGACCACTGCCTCTGCATGTCTGTCTGTCTGTCTGTCTCTCTGTCTACTTATCTCTCAATCTGTCTGTCTGTCTGCCTGTCTACTTGTCTGCCTCTGCCCTTACAGGAGCACAATGCCTTTTTTTTTAATATTCACAATCTATACATATCATTAAAAATTAAGTCGTAGCACAAGCTAACCTAGCAAGCGCTTGCAAATGATAAGGGAACTTAATCTAACCGTGAATGTATTTTTTCCCCCCCGATGTCCATTTTGTAACGCGGCCAAAACATACATTTGTAAATGCTCCTCTACCTCCACTGTGGTCGGGCTAATATTTACAGTCTAACAACATAACCTTTTGTCCATTCTTTAATGACTTCTTACTCTCCTATAAACTCACGTTAGCTGCCTCGGGGTGCGGGGATTTAAACAGAGGTTATAAATGATTTATGTGTGAAATGCCACTTTAAACAGTATCACAACACGTGTGTTATTGGCCCCCGTTGTCAGACACAGCCGCCCCGCCTCCCGGGTCCCTTGGCTTTTGTAGATAAAGGATAATGCGAATGACCCCGAGTGACTGTTTGTTCTCCAATTTGTTCTGCAGTTTCCGCGGATCGTACAAGGTGCCTTTGGCTTTAGAGCGACGCTGCCTCTCAAGCCTGTTGAATTGCTTAACTGGGTGAGAAATGAAGATTTATCTGCACATCTGCAAGGCGCTTTTTGGTACTCGGCCGCGCGGCGTACCTTAAACTTCTAACTGCGCACAGGGGTTTAACGTGCCAAAATAAAGAGAAATCGCTACGTACGTTCAGATACCTGCTTTAATTCAAAGCCAAGTGAAATGCGTATAGAGAAATATATTCACAATTTATCATAACTTCCACTTTTACTGTCGCACAAATGTAGATGTATGTGTATGTTTACAACTGCGAAACGTGTAGCCATTTCATTAGTTCCATCGCTATTCATGCCATTTTGTTTTTTCAGGCCTTAGCCCCACACGATACACCAAACTGCCACGGCACCTTCATTTCCTGCCAGGCTTCAACCCAAGCTCCCTCTCATCTGACCTCTCACACAGTGAACCCTATGAATGGACAATAGTGCCCTTCAGTGGGGCCCCATGACCATAGAAAAGCCTGCAGCTGGAGCTCAGAGCGAGCCCGCCTTGGCCCGAGGGCACGCTAAACAGCTGAGACAGATCTCCAAACTGCCATGGGGGACTTTGGAAACGCAGGGGGAATCACATATGTGAAAGTCTAGAAAGCGGGCCGCGCAACGCAAGAGGCTCCGGCTCGGGCCTGTTTATCAGATGCCAAGTGGAAAGCTGCCTCCAACAGGTGTTCAGGGGCTGGACGGTGGAGCGAGGGCCCTGAAGGCTGGAGGACGAATCCCCCAAAAGCACCAGCCTATTTCTCATTAAACAAAGGAAGCGGGGAATTTGGGACCTTAGTATAAAATCTGCTGGAATTTCTTGAAGGATGTTGAATATAACGGGGCGTTTTTTTTTGTAATGAATGAAAAAAGTCAGTCGGGACAAAGGTGGATCCGGTTTGACAATGACAATGCGCACCGTGGGCACTAGGAGGGTTTTGCCTTGAACCTTTAAGGGTTAAAGGTGCTATCTGCAATATGTTGAAATCAAATACATATCTGCAATATGTTCAAAATCAAAACCATTGAATTACCACATTGTATCGTACGATATAGTATAAAGGTGATGGTCTGAAAGCTTCTCTCTCTCTCTCTGTTTTGATTGTGCCTCAGTGGAGCCGTTTCCCTTCTACTTTCTGGTCTTTGTTTTGCTTTGACGGCCTGTCAAACAGATCCTCCCCTCAGCCCGCGCAAGCTGGAACACCGTGCTTCTTGTTTCAGTTTGTTATTGTAGTTCAACTCGCCGACGCTTTCCTCATTTCACAGGCAGGAAGACGCAACCTTTTCAGATTTCAGACTTTTCAGATTCAGATTGCCTGTTGTTGTTTGCGTGCGATTAGGTGAATGATGAAGTCAAAGAAAGCCTTTCCTTTTTTCTATTTTATCCCTCAGAGTTATACAGAATCAATGTAAACGCATGCAATGTTATATAATGTACGCTCTGCATTTCTCATACTCAATATATTGCGTCTGTCTGTGATGCCTGAAACCATGGAAACCGCCTTAACCTCTCCCTTGTTGCCTGTGTTCAAGAGAAACAGATGATATCGCTGCATTCTGCCTTGTCATTGTTAGTTTGTGTACTAGTTTGCATATCCACTTGCCCTAATCTGTCCAGATCCATCATTTGCCTTACCTGAATCTTTTAGAACTATTTCGGTTTGTTTTAAATCATTTTATTTATTATTTTCTGTAGTCTCTCAGAGCTCACAGAGAGCGGACAAATTTAATGTTGGTTTTAAAGACATTGATCTAATATTGATCTCTGCATTGTTTGCGTTAGGAATCAGCAACGTCTTTGTAGGGAACACTTATCTGTAACACAATGTCATTAAAACACGGCTTTAGATTTTTGTAAGCAATGATATTGGCATCAAAGCAATTATTGCGCTCTCCTGATTAGGAATTATTTTTTGGTGCGTTCTTGATGTTCCCCACAGGCTTCTAATTAGATCAGAAAATCAATTATGACTAAACGTAACAAACATCTCTTATCTACACTTGCCAGGGAGGTATATGATAGTTTGTGTGCCGTGGGGCAAGTGCAGGCGAAATATATATATGCAAATGAGGAAGAAACTTTGTGGGAAGAAATCCATCGAAATACTCTTTGGACGAGATAAACATGATTAACATGCTGCCATCATCATCACAAGGCTGCCTTGTCCTCCAGCCCCTGTAATGATATGCTGTCCAAGAAGCCATTTACCCCAGCCAGCCTGGCTACACAGTGAAGCTGTCCAAATCCTTCTAGGCACCCCTACCCTGCTATTTCAAATGAGCTATCATTAGCATTATGGTGTGTGTGTGTGTGTGTGTGCGGCCGCTGCTTGGTGATTTCTTTTAATCAACCCTAGAGTCACTGGTAATTAGAGGCAGACTACTAATGGATTCTGGTGGACACTGGCATTTCCTGATTTGTCATCTGGCGACGTAACATTAAAAAGAAATAAGCTATCAATTCCATTAGCGATTGACAAATTAATTCTAGCTGTTGACATTCATTTTACAGTAGAGGTCTTGTAGCGAAGATAGCCTGTGAACACAGCTAATGGTCATTCCTATCTACAACCATGTGTCACTCAGCATAGGTTTGTCTTCATTACCAGTATTGTTTTAGCACTTTTTTAGGCCCAAGATATGACAGCCTAATCTTCCTCTGCAGGAGAAACAGTGTGCTTTGAGCTTTGGAGGAAATTGGCATTCTCTCCACCCCTCCCATCTCCGACAGTGTCTCACAGCTTTGTCTTTCCACGGGACATGCGGTGATTGGAGTTCTGCAAGATAATAAGAGGAATAATATCCAGCAGAGCTAAGACACAGAAAAAGAGAGGCCGTGCTTCAGCTGAGAGAAAAAAAGAGAAGAAAAAAAAGTGGTTAAAATTCATAGGACGAAAAAGGGAATCAACTGCAGAATACATTACACAGCAACTGTTCCAAGGACACACGAAGGTCAGGCTGCTTGTCTGGCGAACGTCTGCTAGCGAGCGGGATTGCGCGGGACCAACGGCGCGCGGGGAAAAAAACCAGGGATTAGGAGCCGCGGGAATGGCAAACACCGAATTCTTTACACGCGACCTCCGATCGTCCGTCGTCTCACTGCACTGCGTGGTCTACGTCGACTAAATCCCCGTACAGAACGTTGCGGGCTTCTGTCCGTGGTACAAGCCAATCCATCCACGCTAGTCACTGACCCATTTCTCCACTGCCTCTTTTCAAAACTGCCGGGCGCGCAACGCCTCGCTGATCCCCTTCACTCGGTTGCTCTGACCTTTCGTAGAGAAGACTTAGTGATCATGTATCCTGCAGGGGAGGGAGCTTGTCTTGAACCTAATCTGTCCTGAGGCTATGATTGATGTGGCCTGTGGCTTAGAGAGAGGTTCTACGCGAGCACGCTCTTTCGACTGGATTTCACCAGGATGTGTTACGGCATGATCGCAAATCACCGAAGTTGTTTAATCGCGGATTGATTAGAACAATAGTTGCCCGGGAAACCAGACGACCACGCATTTAGCTTCCAGACATACAAGCTCCCAAAAGTCCTTCTCTGTGTTTTCTGTTTGCTTACGTCCCTGGCGTTTCTGTGAAATGTACACAGAATGCTCACGCCTACACATACATGACACACACACACGCGCGCGCGCGCGGCCAATGATACACCAATGAAATCATTTCACCTGATGTTCCCTCACTTCTTTGACTCCAAACCACCAAACCCTTTCCTCTAAACAAACTATTGGCTCCGCTCCTAGCTTTCTTTCGCGGAGCCTCTTGTGAGACCGTAAGTTATGGCAACGCAAGATTAAATACACGCAGAAACCCCACCCAGCCGGCCTCACCCTCCTTTCCAGGGACTCGGTATTTCAACACAGGCCGGGAGGCTGGGTGTACACGTCTCTGAGCCACTCCCCACAGCTGTGCACCTGGAACGGCTCCCATTCCTGCACGGCAGTGAACCCACACACCTGTTCACACCTGAAGCCTGCACCTCTGGACCGCCGACACCTCCCCCCTGGCTCTGTCTCATCCATCAACTCGTAACGTTGAGGTGAACCAAGGGAGCCGGCTGTTAAAAAAAACAACGAAAAAAACCCGAAAAAATTCAAAATAAAAAAATACAATAAAAATGCTGCCTTTGACGTGTATCAATGGCCAGTTGAGTGTCTTAATGGCCAGGAGAGTGTCAGCGCTATCCAGGTCTCATCACAATAATGTGAGGTATGTAACAGCGTGTGCCCAATGGACCAAGCGTTGTAAGATCCTGTTGATGTCAGGTTTGATTAGGCATTTGTACCATTTTTCACACCTCGGTGTAATCTCACCCAGCCAGTTAAGCCAGCACCTAACAGAACATGTTAGCATGATAAATTCCAGTGCTATGATTGATGTTATATTTTTTTTACTCAGACAGCAGTCCAGCAGAGAAGAGAGAGAGAGAGTGCGGTTTTGTAATGGCTTGGTTTTGGTTTTCAAACACATTTCACATCTAAAGCAACAAGACTTGTGTGATCTATTGCAGCTGTATGTCCGTCATAATACTGATCAGTATTTGTGTCTGTGTGCTGTGCAGTTGTTGTTTGATCCGGCGTGGGCTTTCCCCTGTCTGCGCGAGCCGTCGTCATCAGCCTTGATTTGAAACTGCTCCATTCTCTCTCTGTACTGTCTGTGCTGTACTGTACTGATGATAATGTTTCCACATGGCAGACAATTGTAGGGTGAACATATTCACATATTCCCTTAACTGACAGGCATCTTTCAAATTAATTGCGTCTTAATAAGCTTGTGTTTATGCTAGGTGCAGAATTTGCCAGGTTAGCTGGATTTATTGACATCTTTGTAAGGAACGGCGCAGTAGTTTCTGACCATTGAGCACCTTTTCAAGCCTGCGATTTTGCAGGTTTATGCAAAAGAACTTGTTGCTCTGGTAACTGGTTAGGCTAAATTTTGAGACTGCTACAAGGAACAGAAAATCCCGAGTTTATGTCCGATTGTCAACATTCTAATTCGGATATGTGAGTTATCCACCTATAGGGTTTGAAAAAAATCGAAGTCTTGAGCCCTTTCACACGAGCAGCCCAACCGCCCCCTGTCTCCCCAACTGTTGGGATGGGCCAGTCAGGGGGATTATCGTCTACTGATCAGCCTTCACAAAACAGCACAAACACTATCTGCTAATGACTTGACTGCTCCAGATCTGGTTGGTCTGGCCAGTTTGGTCCTATCTCCCCTAGTCCCATAGTGGGGCTCCCTGTAGTCCCTCCTTCTTTCCTGTTGATAGGCATCACACCATGCCATCTGTTGCTCTCTCTCACTGGTGTTCTAACCCGCAAATTGAATGGATTTAACAGGGAATGTCTGTGGACGGTGACCACAGGCATACACAAACAGCAAAGGGCAAACAGCAAATTAATTTGCCACACTTACTTAGAAAACACTTACACAAAATACTCATTATCACGTTGGGCTAAGTTTGTCATCAGTGAGGTAAACAGTATGCCCAAAATAAGGGTAAGTGTCTCAACAGCGAAGAATGTTTTCGGTTTGACTGTCAGCCATGCATGTCTGCTGGGAATAAACGTATCCTTCCAGCTTGGTATGATTGCCGCTGAGGTACCTCCAGCAAGAACACCCCACTAGTCTCTGAATAATAAACTTTCTCACCCCACTCTATTTGTTTCTGCGCAGCGCTAAGCTTTGGCCAAGACTGTCACAAGTGAGAACCCAATTAGAGGCTATTCTAGCTGAGATGGCCTCAAGGGCTTATTTTCTTCTCTGTGTTTTGAGGGAACCAGTTGCCAGGCTATGCCATGTGCGCTGAAATCATCAGGAAGTCTCCAGCAAGTCACTCCTGAATACTTTATGGCTCTCTCTGAATTGATTAGTGGGTCATCCACAAATAACATCGGCCTGTTTATCTGAAGCCCCCGTTCCACCTCTGAACACACAACTACTTTGCAAGCCCTGCGTTGTGAGGGATATTCTAAGATATTCGCTTATTGCTAAGTTCATGTTTATAAATGTAGCTCCATGGTGATTCAATTCAGAACATTGATAAGACTATTAATCCTCACCCCTCCAACTAATCAGTATTCAACTCTATAACATGGATTAAAGAATTATTCAGCAAAATAACTTCGCTTTATCCTGACGGTTTATTGATTTCGTTTGACTAAATTATAATACCGATATGTAAACATATGCAAGCGTTCGATTGTAAAAAAAAGAATTTACCCAGTGAGAATCCG
>OMKK01056624.1:15060-26832 GCA_900302305.1 Polymixia japonica | reverse complement strand
AGAGGAGCACCTTGTGTTATCATTTTGTTGTTTTGGGATTCAGCGTTAACAGTTTTTATTTATACAATATTTCTACAGAACATTGTTTTTAGGCATCAAAAATAATTCCAAGAATTTGTATTGTAATTTGTAATAGACGTAAATGCTTAGGCCTATTTATGAAAAATATAGTGGCACACCTGAAAACATGGATGCCACTAATTGTTTAAATAGATAATAATCGATCTTGTATAATCTCTCCGCAATACTGTTGCCAAAACAGTCCAATTAACTATCAACAACATTCATGTTTTCACCATATAATAGTTGTTGCTAATCTCTATCACTACTCCAGAGTGTTGCATTTATTTTAATGAGAGTTTTGCTGAAACGATTCCTACTGTGTCCAATTGAAAATGCAGTAGAGTTATGATTCATGTCTATATATGAGGAACATGTTGTGTTGACAGACATGTCTAGAAAATCCACTTCAAAAACTAAAATTAGATATACACCTATGTCTGATTTGGTTTTGTATTTCCCACAATAATTTCCCCAAAATTGTATTTAAAAAACGAATTTGACTTTTGATGTACTATTGTGATTTAGAGGCCTTACTTACTTACTTATAGAATTGAAACCAAAACCCAAAACGCAACAAAGCATATTGATTACAAAATGTAACATAAACTGTAGGCTATAGTCTAAACGAAACATCTTTTGGAAATCAATATCATATCCACAAAACCTTTTGATAATTTATTGTAGCAAATTGCTATATCAAGTATTCCTTGCATACATTCTTAGATTACCGCAGAGTAATTAAATCGATTTAATGACAAAGTGTTTCGATATACCATGACCTTCATTTAGTCCAACTCGCTTTAATATTTAAAATCATCCTTTTAATCTAATTGAATATCGGTGAAAAATAAAGCAACAATCTGAGTCCTGCAGGTAATTGTCCAATAGCCAAAGACTATTATGGAGGCTTTAGGCTACAGCTTTAGCCTTGAGTTTGTAAACTACAGCCCAACATATAAGCAAAACAAAAACTCGCACACCAAAGCCTATTGTTACAAGCTGCGATCTCCTTTAATAACACACCTCCGTTACATAACAACAACATAAATGCCAAAAAAAATGAACCTGCGTGACGCGTACAAAACATGAAGATACACGCCGCAAGCAACACGGTGCAAAATGACCTTTCTTTTGCCGGCACGTTTTACCCACGCCAGCGGCGGCAGTGTGCCCGTTTGCATCTAAACCCGTTAAATCCTTGTTTACCCCGTCATTTCTCTTCGTTATCTGACAAGAGTCAACCCTGCCTTTTCAAAGTTGCTCCCCGCGAATTGAAGTGGACCGGGCAGTCCACGCGTGTCCACAGCCCAGCCACCCCGGCGCACGACGCACGACGGGACGAGGTCTTTAACCTACACTACAGCGCCCACTACATGCAACGGCGGGTCCGATCCTGGAGCCATGCCTTTTTGCAAAAGTTCCTCCATCGTTCGCTCAACTTTCTTAGGTTAGTTTACACGGGCAATTTCATTTATTTATTTTGTAGCGTTGGCGTAACCGAACGGCGCCGACAAAACATCGAACGCGAAATATCGAACCGACGCGCAGCTATTGGTGAAAGTGAGGGTTGTCGTTTTTTCTGATTGAAAGGAAAGCGTACTGTAACTATTTATAGATGCGAACATAGTGATAACTGAGACAGCCTATAGGTATAAGATGGCAGTTTCAAAAGGCAAAGAAAGGGATGTTGCACCTACTTGTGGCCAGTTTCCGCGCCCTGCCTTTGGACCTCATGGTGCCAGTCTTTCGGCGTGGGTTTGTTTGGATTTTTCTTGGATCTTTTCCTCCTTTTTCTTTTTTCTCTGTCCTTTTCTCTGTGTTTCTCAATCCGGACTCGCTATCTCCCGTGCATTGTCAGTTTGGACACCTTCGCACATGCGCATAGCCCAAACTGCCAGCGCCGCCAGAAAAGTTTGGGACGATTTATCACTTCATATAACTAATCTCGTCAGATGGCAATCGCAGAGATCCCTTCGTGTCAGATTTTCAAAGATCACTGAATCAGAAAGCAGGGGCAGTCAGCGCCCCGGATCTACGGAGAGCCGAGGACATTAATTATAACGATCCTTATTCTCAGTCCTTTACAATGCGCACCTTTTGTGTTTAAATGAAGTCACATTCATCAATGTTCACTTAAATTACCAATGTTGGATGTATTCATTAAACGTTTTATATATTTTAATTGCGTTTTGACCATCATACCGAGCACTGGAAAATGAATGAAAAACTTCCCCCGCCCTCTCTCGCTTGGCCACTCGACTGACAGCCCTAATATGAGTGTACCCAGGCTTTTTTGCCTTTGTGCTGACAATTATTATATCTTAAGTACTTAGTATTAATGCCTTTTGGAGACTTTTTCTGTTGGCCTGCGTAAATTCCATCAGTTGTTGTTGTAAGTCCTACAGACTATTTTCACGTGGTTTTACTGGGGGAAAACGAGTCCATCATATCATATTGAAACACGAGTTTTGTCCAAACCTTTATTTCAACAGGCAAAACAATGTTTGGATAAGCTTATTCACTGAGAGTATTGAGGAAAGGCTCACTCATAAATATATTTGATCCGAGTACTAAAAATCAAAACATCACATGAAATGTATTTCTGTTGTTATATAAGAGAGATATAGATGCATGTTTTGATACTGAGTCATAAATCAACAAATACAGATAGCCAATATAAGGTACATGCAAAACAACTTATAAACATTTTTAACGTTATACCTTCTAAGAATATCCTTTTTTCTGCTGCCAAAATTCCACACTATATCAAAAAGGTGTAGACGATTTGTCCTCATATTGAGACAGTGTATAATTAAGGTAATTGGCAATTAATTAGATCCGCATGAGATCATGCTGACCTTGCACATGAACCCTTTAATTGGCTGTGAACTCACGCTATCGATTCTAAAGTATGTTGAAACTGATTGAAGTCGTGACATCATGCCATGGATAAACATTCTCTAAAGTATAGGGGCTTAACAAAAGTAAAGGATGCTATATTGTTTGCCGTGGCCAATTTCAATTAAGTGACAAAACCTTTGTCCCTTCCTCTCTCTTTCTCGGTAGATGAGAAAGGGAGGCTGGGAATTTATTTTTAAATATAAAAGTTTTATTTTTTGGCATGGTTTTTGTGTGGTTTTGGCATAAGGCATTTTTAGGGGCTTGTATGGGATTAATAAAGGTATGTTAGAATTCGAATTATTTCTCTCTCTCTCTCTCTCACTTTACTGTGTGTGTGTGTGTGTGTGTCTTTGTTGGGTGGAGGGTGGAGGGTCTCAACTATCCCCAGTTAAGAGACCCGTACCCAGCGATCGTAATGATCTTCATTGTACAGTATTATTTCAACGACCTCAGATTGCAGTTTTATCGTGGAGCGAAATAACCTTTCGTCATTTAACTCACCGAGTTAAGAGCAGTTAATACAAATGCTTTGGTGTGGTTATACCTCAGCCTACCTCTACTGTAATGACATAAATGGTGCTATTAAGTGGGCTGCCTATACACCGTGCCTTAGAGGGTGGCGCGCCACGGACCGCCTTTTCAAATCCGCGCACACACACACACACACACACACACACACACACACACACACAGCTCCAGGCAGCCGCAAGGCAGCGCGCTCAATTAGCCTAAATGGAAACAGTTTTCATTCAGTGCAATAACTCACTGTTCTCTCTTTCCTCTTCTCTTCTCTGAACCACTTTCTCAATACATATTTTATTATGATACGCTGACCTCAGTGTCGCGGGGTGGCAGGGCCGGGGGAGTGGCGGAGGGATCCCCACAGCCCCGTGGGTTGTAATTATTAGAAATTAATTGGGTTCAAGACCCCACAGTTGCAAGTATAGTTAAATTATTGGCTCACTTCTCCTTCAGGTTCGTGTTTAAATCCCATCAAAAGGCCGGTGATTCACGCCGAATGGATCTGTTAGCAAACGGACTAATTAAATATTTTACAAAGTGAAAAGGCCTAGTCAATTTCAACAGAAATGTCTTCTTGGTTTAATAATATTGCATTCAATATCGGGCCGTTTTTAAGGGGTTAAAATAATAATAATTTAAAAAGAAACGTAATCTGTATAGGGGTCCGTCGAGCTAGACTAAAAGTGAAAAGGGAGCCTCGGGCGCTAGGAAATTACCCGTGCCCACATGACCTTTGAGCAAGGTAATCAATCAAGTGATCAACAGGGATATTTATCACTGCTTTGTCCGGCCAAGCCTGTTTCAGAAACAAAATAAAAGATGTAAAATGAAGGAACCGAGAATTATGTAATGTAGGCCTAAAAAGGAATCGTGTTTATGCATAGCCTATATTTACTGAAGGTAGGTTATTGTATATCAATTTAGAAGTCTTTCAGTGAGCGTCTATTTCACGATGAAACATTTCCCTTAAACTATTGCATAAAATGAAATGGGCTATTAGTCACACACCACTTATCAATCTATGAGACTAGTCTAAATAAAAATAAACATCGAATACTACTCAACAGCAATTACAAGAACGTTGATAATATAATAATGATAATATTTAGGCCTACAATAATAACAAAAATTGTAAATTCAGCCAAACCTTCGAATCTAAATAAAGTCTAAATAAGTAGAAAAAAGTTTAATGTAAGACTAATCCTGCAGTTTTATAATATATAGGTTTTTGTTGCTTTTATGCATATTTGTTATATTTTCATTTTTTATTTTTTTTGACGTTGTAAGCCTACAGCGTAATTTATTCTGCACCACATTAATTGCTTTTTCGTTGCTTTCTTTTTGTTAGCTGTAAGGTCTTTACTTGGGGCTTTGTTTTTACAACCATTTATTTCACGTATAGCTAATATGGTGCATATAATCATATGGCAATGATTTCCTGCTCTTATACTTTGGTAGTATCTAGTGTGAAAACCTGGAAAGCTTGTAGTATGTCCGTGACAGACGGCCTGGTGGCCCGGTGCATAGTGCCCCTGTGTGGAAAGAGGAATATTCACACAATCGAACACACCGTATTGAACAGCTGATGCTAAAATATAATATACGTGCAGAATTAAAACAGAATCAAACTTCCCTAAACTTGAACTAGCAGTTGACAATAGAGGCTACCCCATTCCTTTTGTAAACGAATCAAAGCAGAGAAAACATGCTCATTCCGAATGAATTTAAAAAACAGCCCCAATTCATGACATAAAGATTACATCTTTTTTTTTCCTGGACTTTCTTTTCTCTTACATTTTTCTTAAACTGCAGAGCACGTGTTATCATTGAGAGCTATCTCAAAATATTAATAATTCGAAATTATAATTGTAAAATAATTCTTAATAATATAATAATGATAAATGTTATGGGTGTATTGGGCCTACAGAAAAAAAGAACGAAAAAAAAGAAAAAATGGGCAAAACGCCGAGTGAACTTCTAGATTGGTTTTCCTGAAAAACTAAAATTAAGAGATTGCTCAATGTCTAAAATAAGAGTCGTGCGCTGAGTGCATTAGATTACTTTAGATATCCCACAAGGTGTTGGGCATAGACGTAAACCAACATTATTATTCTGCCATAAGTCAGTGATGCATTGTGCTTTAAAAGCTAACACCAACGCTAGACTGAGCGGAAATCTGAACATATCGCAAAACATTGACTGGAAATTGAGTTGCGTCCTTTTACACAGTTCTAAAAGTAGGGATTGGAGTATCCTAAGTAAATGGTCTTTTATCTGTTGACAGCTGGACAACTGTATGGGCCGAATGCACAATGCCTTAGGTTTAAACAGAAAACTCACGAAACCCTTTTCATTCATTTTAATCAATCGATTAAAAATATCAAATTCCCACTTCCCGATCCGTGAATCTCTCACAGCCGCCACAGACAAAATGCAATGAGGCTTAATCGTTCGTCTGAATATTATGTGTGAAGTTCACACGATGAATGAAGGGGCGAACATGCATCGGGGATTCCTAATACTATACTGCCCCCTAGTGATTATCACACTGCACTGCTTGAGATAAATATACTGTAGGTATTTAGTGAATGTCGAGTTTAAGTTGACGATAGGTAACGACACACTGATGTTATGACCTAAATGTCTCCTAGCATTTTCTTATTATTGAGGAACCCCAAATTCAAATGCATGAAGAATGCACATTTGCCTGGAGAAGCCTTTTTAAGTGTGGGTTTCAGTGAATAACGACATAGGGTTTTTTGTATTGTAGAGGAGATACTGAAGAAAGTGAATTGATACTAATATGTCTTTTGAGGAATTTGCAGCGGAAATATAATTGCAAAAAGAGAAGAGAACGTGCACACTCTGGCTCTAAATGCAAGTGATACTTCTTTATTTTATTTGACCAATTTTATTTTAATTTTTATTTACCAACGATGGTCAAATAAAATAAAGACTTATCACTAATATGCAATCTATTAGTCACTATTTTTGTTCTGAACAGCCTGACCAATGAAATGGTGCAATCCAAACAAAAAAGTTTTTTTTTTCTGGAAACTGGCAGCAAAATTATTCCCAGGTCATGACTGTATAACAATATCAGGCCTGACTCAGTTACTACGGAAGCCGAGAACGGCCGCGCTTGCAATTATCAGATCAGATTTAATTAATTAAATCTCTACAAAAAACAAAATGCTCCAATGACGTAATTGCAGCAAACAAAACTACACTTATTGACTTACTGTTCAGTTACGACTGAACGTGTTGACGGCAGTCGGCGGCTGAAATCAGTGTTATCAAATGAACCAGACACTCATGTTCGAGTTATTTTCTTGTGATAAATAATCTCGTTAATTTATCTCGAGAAAACGACTTTTGTTTTCTCGAGATAAATTCACGAGATAATTTTACACGAGTAAAGAACTCGAAAATGAGTGTCTGGTTAATTTGATCACATTTGATTTCAGCCTTCAAGATCACTGTTATGACTGTCGGGGATAATTCATAACTGAACAGTAAGTCAAGGAATAAATATGTAGTTTTGTTTGCTGCAGTTACGTCATTAGAGCATTTTGTTTTCTCGACATAACGAGATACATTAACCTGTTGTCACGAGAAAACGAGCTTTGTTATCTCTAGATAACGAAATAATCAACTCATGATCTCGCGATAGCGGCATTAATAAAATAAAAGCACGGCCGTTCTCGGCTTCCGTAATTTACTGAGGGTTTTTTTGTTTCAAGAATTGCCACTGATCAAATGACTAAAATGAGACGCACAAGGTATCACGTGATTGACTGATGGCCTAGCATGGCATGTACTGAAGTAAAGTGCATTTTAACAACCATTCCCGGATTCAGTATCCAGCAAGGGAGACAGATTAAGATGCGCTCCACAGACAATCTGTAGAAGTAGTATTTATGGGTCTGGGCTGGCTAGGTCTGACTCACGCACGCACACGCGCACGCACACACACACACACACACACACACACACACACACACACACTTGACTTGAGATACAGAATCATCCCCATCAAATCCAATTGATGTTTACTGTTGCACTAGTCCCTTCAACATAGAGACGAGACAAGTAATCAATGGGACACTCCATCAGGTTTATTTATCTACATTTCCAGTAACAGCAGACAGTGGGATCCTCGTCAGGTTCCCGGCTGCAGGGCAATCAAGAACACATGAATGGATGGATGCTTCGGGCAAAGCCTATGAAGAAAGAAATATGCAAAAAAAAAGAAAACCAGCCAATAACTTCCCAGAAAAATTCAGTACACTTAAACATTGTACTTTAGACATTATATATTTTAACATTTAACATATAGGCTCAGTCCCAAAATCTGATAATCATTTGCATATACAGTACCAATATAAATGATCTTTCTCTACAGTGAAATTTACAGAAAATAATGAATTATACAGAAAATTAATTGGTTTCCCAAGAAACTAGGTCAACTTCATCATCCCATAAACAGAATTCATTTGGAATGTGTCATGCCCACAACAGCAATGACATGAAAAAAGAAACAAAAACCAAAAAACTGCTATATTAATACTGATACTATAATACAAGTCTTGTTGGGATACCAACCTTTTATTGTGTTCTAGAAGAAGCAACAACAAATAACATGTTCACACAAACATTGTTTTCTCTTGTCAGCTGAACTCCTCAGAAGCAATTGTGATGGACAATGTTGGGCCCGTACTCTTCTGAACACTTGAAGGGAGGCTGAGAGGGACCCTCCCAGCCACACAGGCTGCGCCACGTGGACCTGCCCCACCTTGGTCCCCTGAGGGGCCAGAGCAGCAGCCTCCTCCTTCAACCCTTGGCCCATCCCTGGGAAGAGGCCAGAGCCCTCATCCAGGACAGTGTTCTCCAGAAGCAATGTCTGCAGATTACCAAGAGCCTGGAGGTCTGTGTCGCTCTCCAGCGCTGAGGTGACCAGCAGGCTGGAGATCCCTGGGGTCACAACACCAACCATATGAGGTGAGAAAAGGATCTCTGGCAACTTGAACCTCTCGCTGCTCAGCCACAGTATCTGTCCATCGGGGAGCAGGTAGTCCCATTCTGCACTGTCAATGGGTGTGGGTGTCACACAACAAGGATCAAAGGCAACGTAGCACATCTGCTCCTTAGACAAATAAACAGGCTGAGTTCAAGAACAAAGTGTGTAACACTGAGAGGCTCATACTTTCAGAAAACCCATGTGAGCAGCTGCAAGTAAATAAATACAATAACTACAATAGATAAAAACATTACATAATTCATAAAGAGTGCAAAACATCTAAATAAAATAACAAGTGAGTTATGAAAACAAGTCAACCCTGATGCTGTCGATGATGTCATGCTCCTGTGCAGAGCTGGAGAACTTAATTGCAGCTTCCTCAGCAACTGAGCCTGGTTGGCTGTGACGTCCCTCCCTCCAAGACCCAGCTGGTGCACAGTGTGTGACATCAAACACTAGAATACTGGGACAGAGCGTGTGACATCAAACCCAGTCCAGCACACAGCCAGACACCCGCCTGTCGCCAGCACTGCCAGCACTGACTGCGAGGCCAAAAACAGCACACGGACCTCCGGGTTTTCAAACATTGTACTGCACGTCCTCTCCCTACGGGATGGGGCAATCAGATGGAACTTGGACAGCAGAACCCCCTTCTCACTCAAGGGGATCTTCAGCTGGGCAGTGATAATATGCTTCAAAGTGGCCTCCATGTCCTCCCAGGACAAAACCTGTTTTTCACTGCTAGGGTCTCTCTCAGGACAACCAACAACTTCAAAATGTGACTTGGTTGCAAGCTTCCTGACAACCCAACTCTGTGGTTTGTACCATAGTCATGACAACAGCAGGTGCCTGGCTTGCCATCAGTCCCAGGCAGCAAATTTGTGTGTAAAATAGCAATGCTTTTAATTTTACACAGTTAAGTTTTATACTGATACATACACCAACCATGTCCTCTTCATTTGAGTCATCTAGAATTCATGCACAATATAGAACACATTGACAGAAGGCTATGAGCATTAGTCTTGTGATATCATTCACTCCACTTATAAATAACATTCACAAGGAGAGCTTGTGTTGTTAGCTTGGTCTGTAATGGAAAAGGCCCACTAAAACCTAGTCCATCGATCTAACTTACATTAGGAATGTAGAGGAATTCTGAAGAATTGCAACCCTGACCTGAAATCAGTGTGACAGCTTCAGTGGAGCCCTTGCCACAATAAATCTAGGCCTATCTAACAAAGGCTTAGTCGTATCCCTTATGCCCGAAAAGCCCCAATTGAGTGTAAATATGATTTAGAGATGGTTATGGTTTAAAGATCCAGTTAGCTGGCAGCCATAAATCTTCTGGAAGGCACAAAACCAAAACCTTATCTTGCACTTATTGAAGTAAAAAAGGCATTGGACAGTGAACACTTTAACAAGGCTGTTTTCCAACAATATATTCTTTCAGTTGACTATTAGCTATTTGTCCCGTGTATTCATATCGTTAAAATATCTAGTACTAGCGTGTGATGGATCACAAGTTACACTAGAATGTGTGATTGTATCTGCTGTTGTGCCGCCGTTACTCAGAATCGTATGGTGTCTTCACAATGTAAAATAACAGAAACACGTTTAGCCAGTTCCCGTAGTGTAGTGGTTATCACGTTCGCCTAACACGCGAAAGGTCCTCGGTTCGAAACCGGGCGGGAACAGCGTTTTCCATCATGTACTAATTTTAATAATCTCAACACTTTTAATAAACAGTCTGAATACTTCAATACTTAAATTATGTCTATAACAGCATTTGTAAACCAAATAGAAAATAACATTTATGGTGCACTTTCATCTAATCACCACAAGAGGGCTGCATTAAGGCAGGTAAGTATACTGACCTGAAAAAGCAATAAGCTACAGGCCGTCCTTTGACGTTACTTATATTACCGTTTTAAACTACAGTTTAAAAAGGCCTTACCTTACACGTTGAGGAACTTGAAAATGTTCAGGCCGAATTCATTTCAGTTTACCTGAATTTAACAGGTATGCGACATCCAATACAACATCCATTATAGGTGTATGACTGGCGTGCAGGATAATTATCCCAAGGGAAAAGCACTTTTATTCTGCAAATGTCCATTTCAATGTCGTTTAATTGACCATACCTATACGTTCACTTTGCCACAAATTAAGACGTAGGTCATCTAGGCGTCAGTGTCAACAAATAACTCCTGAAATAAATGGTCTTAATCACGCGAGAAGATGTCGTCACTTTTAAGACAACAACAAACAAGGGAGCGTTTTGATAATAACCGCGTCTAATCACTAACTCATAAACCGCACTTTATATGGCACTTGAACTTAATGTAGCAGCTAACAAGAACCATAGTTTAAATTTAAGGAAAAAGAGTAAAAATGGAACAATGAATCTAGCAATTGTCATTAGCTCCACGAATCAAAGTTCAGCCAATAAGATAACGAGGAAAGAGGAAGGTCAGACATCAAGGTAAAGTTTTATTTCCCCATATATTTTTTAATCTGTAAAATGTATTTTAAAGACACGATCAAAATCGTTATCGTTCATAAACAAGTAATTTAAAGTTATGGCTGCATGGAGTATATGGTAGAATATATATTTAATTTTTTAAACAACGACATGTTAGGCCTCTCTTATGCAACAATAATGTAATTAAGTTGAGAGGAAAATTTAAATGGAATTCCTCTTTCTTTCCAAATCCTGTTGGGACACAGCAGGGACTTACTAGATGGATGTATATCTGGAAAATCATGGATTTATTTCATCCATCTAATGCATAAAAGTGACCATTCAATTCATCCTTTTTAATCCCTATTAACAGGGGAAAAATCAACTCCAAGTCAGAATATCTGCAGCTCTATTATGGTGGGGAAACCTCATCAGCAAAGCATACAACAGCCATACTGAGGGTTTACTTATCACTACAGTAGGAGACATCAGAGGATAGCATGAATCTCAGGTGCTACAAAATCAAGACATTTTTTTTGTGAAGTCAAATAGATACAGACAGATACAGTTAACTGGGATTTTAAATCAATATTTTATTTCCAGTATGCATTTTTTAACAATCAAAAAAAGACAATTTGAGGTGCATAGTCATGAAAGGAGCATGAGCAATATGGTCACAAACACAGAGCAACAGTTGAACATTCACCAGAGAGTTGGGGTTTGCAGGTGCGTGTGTGTGTGTGTGTGTGTGTGAGACAGAGAGAGAGAGAGAGAGAGAGAGAGAGAGAGAGAAAGAAAGTGTGTG
>OMKK01056624.1:1449-12178 GCA_900302305.1 Polymixia japonica | reverse complement strand
GCTTCCTCGTAACCAGAACATTCACGGGTTTACAACACAACAAGAATGCTGCATTACTGCTAACACTGTACAGATAGTGTCAGTAGTTTGTTAGTTACTTACAGTACTCACAGTGCAGTAATCCTACATTGCAGATTGTTCAGTACATCGCTCCAAATAGCATACATCAGTCCTGATCCCATTCAAACATGGCAATACAATTCCACTGCAAATAAAATATTTACCTAAATTGTGTCTCAGCATCAAGCCACATTTCAACCCAAGTGTCAATGTATGCAACGAGACTAGAAATGAATGGTTTTCCTAAACCACCTGCGGTGGAAATAGTAGATGTATCTAGGATATAGGTAGAAGGATCTAGGTTTTGATGGGCACATTACGTTGCAATCTGAGCGCCTGACTCCTTTATTACACGTGTTCACTTTAGAAGAATGTAATACAATACAACTATTGTTTTACAAAATAAATTGTAAAACAATAACCACCATTTAGCCCACTGTAATTTATGTTTCTGAAGTGACATAACTATGGGTGTATTAATATTAGAATAGTGTGAACATTTCAGTACAGCCATGGGTCATTAAAAATATTGTCACCGGAGAGCTGCCTCCTTAACCAAAACGAGGGTGAGCTTGGAACAAAGTGTTTTATGTAACTTGGAGCAAGGTCTAGACAGAATCCTCCTGATACATCTAATATATCCATTTGGATTTTGGCGCCAGGTGAAAATGGGGCCCGATATAGATTGATCCAATGCAGTTACATCTGTCCAATGTACAAACATGAGTCTAAGGTCGATATATATTAGTACTATTGAGATACATTAGTACAGTGTAGATACATACATTAGTACAGTGATTAGTGCATAGGACAGACAGAGCACAACCACAGCCAGACTACACAGCTCTAAAGTGCCACATCATAGGTTATTGCATAATCGGATGACTGTCTCAATGCTTCCATTGAAAGCAAGAAGGGAAATGCACTCCAATGTTAGACAGCATCAGGCTGATGAAAGACTTGAAACAAATAAAATCTCACCAAAGGCAAAACACTCCTTTCCAATGAAACAACATTTAGTCAGAGAAATATTATCCATTGTCTGTTCCTCAGTCAAACTTTATAAAGACAATGTCTGACAAAATGTTGGTTTAAGTTAAGTCTGATTGTATATTGAATAATAAGAAATATGGCTATGAAGCCACTCTTTTGACTTCATATGCAGCCACTATAATCTGTCCAATGGTAAAGTGCTGTATTGGTAGTGCACAAGGCCAGTGTACCAAACTAAAGTATCAAAGTAGCTCTCGGTGTGCATGAGAGTGTACAGAGAGTGTATGCCTGTGTGTGTGTGTGTGTGTGTGTGTGTGTGTGTGTAAAGCTTTCAGCTGCTCCAGCTATCCCAGCTATGTGTGTGGGTGTGGTAGGTCATGTCTGGCAGCTTCAGAGAACTGGTTGTTCTCTCACACTATGACTGTGCCAACAGAGACCACATCCTTTTTTTCCAGTAGGCATTTTCTGCATGTTACAAAGACTTTGGTGGACTCATCACGTCATAGAGGAAGGACAGAGAACGGGGTTTTATTTACTACCCCATGTAATACAAAACAAATTCTATATAGAAGCAATTACTCCTAATTAATGCATTGCATTTCTAGCAATTTTTAGTTACCAATTGTTTGCTATAGATGTTGTTCTGCAATTGTAAATTCTTAATGTCTTCAAAAAATAAAATGAAAAAAAACAAAACCACTATTTCGCTGTATTACTTTGGAAGGTTTGCTCTCAATGTCTCAACTGCTACAATCACAATTCGCCAAACTCTTGCAAATCTGTATCTCCAAAATAAAATAAAAAAAATAAATAAAAATATAGCCTAGATACAGGTATCCTTTGGAAACCTAAAACTTTCTCTTGGAATAAACCTTTGATATACATTGATATGTTTCAAATACAATTCAAATATATAGTTGGAGGCAAATTTGAACCTTAAACTAGAAAAATACTCAAGGTAGTGCCCATTCATGAAATGTGTTTTTTTACACAGAGTAGAATATTTGGCAAGGAAACATCAACTACTGGCCTACTGATGGACATTGTAACATTCATTCAGTAATATCATCCGTGACATTAATTACAATGTAAGGACAATGCTTATACAGTTGAAATGTACTTCCTGCCAATGTCCCCACACACTTTTCTGTCAACCCATCCCACTGCCGTGTCATGTCTATCATTGTGTCTAATGAAACCAGTTCAGTGTAAATGTGTCTACTCTACTGTTATAGTGTTGCTCTTAGGTTAGCAGAGCAGGCGTTTGATCAGAAAGTAGCCAGTTAGAATCCAAATACTGCTAGGTAAACACGGTGCGGAAGTAATATTGGTAACTGAGGAGTTGCTTGTGTCGCTCTCCCCACTTATGTATCATTGAAGTGCCATTGCACGAAGCAAAGTACTTAACCCCTAAACATCTTGTGGAGCTGTTCAGTGGTCTTCGGTATAAGACTGTGGAGGTAACATGAAGTCCCTAGTCCCTTTCAATAGGTGTATATGAGTCTTTTCTCCTCCTTGCCCCTGCAGGCTGTTGCTGTTAAGAGGATTCATCTCTAAGTCAACGTAGCCTGGTTAAAGGGCTTTGAAATGTGTAGCGGTATTGGGAGGATAGAAGCATTGTTGGGAATGGACAGGGCGTGATCAGATGAGGTCGATGTGAAGGGTCAAATAGGGCCAGAGACTAACAGATCCATGTATTTATTGTGGTGCGTGTTGTATATATTTATATGAAGATATATAAAAATGCGCACATGCTAAAAATGCATTGGTTATTAGTCAGAAGCAGCATGATTTAAGTTCATTCATTTCTATAGGGAGCTGGGTTGTCTGGGGATTGTCATTGATGAGGGTTAGGGTTGGTTGTTTTTTATTAATTTTACGTGTTTTTATCCTGCCACCAGCAGAGGGAGCAGAAGCAGAACAGGCACCTGTGTTTCATCTAAAGCAAAACAATCAAACTGGTGCAGAACTGGATCCATCAGTTGCCTCAGTAAGCCCATCTGTCAGCCTTGCTAACCCTTAGGTTAGCAACAAAACCCTAGCCTCTCTGTCAGCTGGATTGCACCAAATACAGCTTCTACTGGTCTGTCAGGCTGGCTAAGCCTAGGCCTCTCCCAGCCCCTCCTCTGTCAACCCTGGACCCAGAGGTAAACATGTATGGTAAAATTCAGATTGCCATGGCAGTGGTTAAGGTTAAAGGTCAGATTAGAGCCAAAAGTTCAGGTTAAGGATCAGAGGTGCATTCAACATGGAACAATAAGTCATATTTGAACTTTTGCAATCAGTACTGTATTTGCACCAGATCGTGCAATGCTAACATGCTATTTTGCCTGCAATGTTTTAAAAAAAGGTGTCATTTATCAAGTGTGCTAACATTTATTTGACACTTTATAGCCACCACAGCACAGTTCTATGCACACTATCTTCCCAATATGCTTGTTTTTTAATGTACATGTACACATGTACACAATGTTTATGCTACAAAATTGTGGCTAATGTTCATAAACAAATTCCCTGTTGAACACTCCTCAGGTTGGTGTAAACAGTTAGGGTAGGGTCAGGTGAGGGTTAGAGAGAAGCTTGGCAGGAGTTGTGCTGTACTTCAGTTGACATCATGGCAGTTGATAGATTTTGGCAGTTAATCATGGCAAATAAGTGGTGTGTTCCGAATATTGGTCTGGTTTGTTTGAGTCCAAGGTTGGGTCAGAGGGCCAGGGATGCAGACTACAATAGAACCTCATTCATTTCAAACCCCTAGTCAAAAAGGTCTTTTGGAAGACTGTAATGTTCAGTTTATTATAAGTAAGATATTTTTAATATTTTACATTTAGTCTTTTGTCAGAATATGAAATGTTCAAAAAACCTGAGCATTTTTAGTTGACATTTTAATTTACTTTTAAATGTCCATCTCAGAAATAAAATTCCAATAAAAGTCCAATAAAAATGAAATACAGTGTTGTAGTTGGTTGTGGCAGAAAAATTTGTCTCTGAAAACTTGAAAACCTGACAACTAATAATGTATTGGATAGAGAGGGTTTAGGACTACTGAGGCTCTACTGTGGAAGGGGAGTGAGAGGTTCTAATGTATTGTAGAGCAGAGTTTGATAACAGGCTGCAGGTCGTGCTGCACATGGGCTGCCATTTAGGCAAGTGTGATCCAGGTCTCTGCACATTTACACTTTCTAAATCTCAAGCATGATTTAAAATATACATTTTACATGTTGTATTAGTTTAGCCACTAGTAAGATAAAACAGTCCATTGATAACAGCGTTTTCTCTGAATGTGTACATATATCTGACATGTATATACAAACATACCGACGTACTCAATCTCGTTCATGCCTTTGGTGTTGCTTTGTTGTCAGCTTTGGCTCCTGAAAGTCCGTTTTCTGTGTTGTCGTTCCCTGAGGAGCTCACCAGGCACTCTTTACTGGAGGGGAAACAGAGAGAGAAACCAAAGGTGAAGATATACACACAACAAATAGTGGAAAAAGATGGAACTTAAGGTTGGCAAGTACAAAAACTATAGTAAAACACAAAAACTAAAATAGAAGCCAATCACGTTAAAATACACACTATTCAAATTTTACTCAAATATCATATCACAGTAGTTATTTGAAAGCTTTGAACGTGTCTTTAAATAATCACTTCCTTCTATGCCAGCTCCTAATATCTCTATACGGGTTCTCTCATAGTGGGTGGATATTAGCAACATGATTTGACTTGTGTTAGTAAAAAAGAATGTAATTTTGTTTCAGATATATAAACTGAAGACTCAGTGTATATATAAATAATTTGAGGATGAGCCCCTTTAAATACAGGTTTTAGGGTGGTGTCTGAAGCTAATTGCTCACCTCAATCAGCAAGTACCCTAGAAATGTAGACCAATCCTCAACACTGATTTTATTTAATGCCCAGTGGCAAGCAATATGCTATAGTTGTAAATCAAGAAATCAAACAATATTAAAGTTGCTATGTGCGGAATTTCTTTTATTTTAATAAAAAAAAAGAAAAAGAAAAATGCTGTTCAAAGGTTCAGTGACATATGATCTTCACAACAAATATCTGCCATTGTAGGTCAGCCAGTGTGTTGATTCCCTCTTTTCTAAACCATGTTTATATTGTCGGTCCTCGCAATAATCTGTTCACCTGTAGCATGTGAGGTTTTTGATGGACAGGGGAGAGTGACAGGGGTACTGCAAGGGAGAAAAGTCCAACTTTTTGAACTGTAACAGCTTATTGTTATAATTCCTCTTTGCTATCAGTGACGTCAGAATATCGCACATAGCAGCTTTAACCAATTCCTGACTGCTGCTTCTGAAGACTGCTTTGACTTGAGGAAGTCCAGCAGGTGTGAGGTAGACGAAAATCAGAGTTATGAGCACCGAAAGGGGTCGAGATAGACACCATCAAAGGTCAGGATTAGGTAGAAAGCAGATGCATGTAGAAGTATATTCAGTACATCCCATCATAGCCAGCTTTAGTGATGTACTTACTTCTTCTCATCATCCTTAAGCAAGAAGTGAACAACCAGAGCCTTTATCACCATAAAAAGGATAACCAAGCCGATGACTCCGCCCAGCACAGAGACAATGATGGTTGTCAAAGTATTGTCAACCTCCTTTACTAAAGAGAGCGAAAGAGAGGGAGGTAGGGATTGAGAAATGGAGGAGGCGATGCAGAGATACAGGCAGAGAGTGAGGTTTGAGATAGGGATGCAGAGAGAAAAGGGTGAAAGGAGAGAAACATCGACAGTGTCAGAACAGAAAGAGAGCAGGATATACAACAGGATATAATCTCCATAACTTCTGTGTGTCTGACAGTGTCAGCCTAGTTGTGGTATTTTTCTACTAGCGCACTGCATTGGCCTGCGTCGGTTACATAAAGTTGTCTGTGTGTGTGTGTGTGTGTGTGTGTGTATCTGTGTGTGCGTTACACACGTTGGTCCACCACAATAAGCGTGAAGATAGCGCTGTGGTTGCGGTTCTTCTCTTTCGGGTTCTTGGCGAAGCAGATGTAGTCGCCCTCATCCTCGAAGGTGATGTTCAGCAGCAGGATGGAGATGTTGTTAGTCTTCGAGGAACCCACGAACACCACGCGGTCGTGGTACACGCTCACCCTGGGCTCCACCCCCTCCGCGGGGATCACCGCCTCGCACAGCTGCGTCCAAACAAACACACACACACACACAAAAATCACGTCAGCACACGTTCGCACACGTAACGCGCGGTATTCACGGACACGCACGCACGCGTACCAGCACGTTTACGCATATCGCGTGGTTTAGTTTTCGCGCGTTCGCTCTACCGTGCGTAATAAAACACGTGCCACACGCGGAAGAAGAATTAAAGCAATTTTTTGTGTGTGTGTGTGTGTGTGTGTGTGTGTGTGTGTGTTGGTCCTACCTTGAGCATAGTTCCATTGTCGTTGTAGTGCCAGTTGAAGTAGAGGTTTTTGATGCCGATACAGGAGGAGTAGGTACAGGGCAGCAGGACCGTAGAGCCGTTCGTCGCTTCAATAAATGAAACTTTTCCCGTGGAGACCTCCAACCCACCCACACACCATACTCCTAGAGAGAGAGAGATAGAGAGAGATAAAATAATTATTTGAGGGGTTGATAAAAATGTTTATACAAATTAGTCTGCGTAGTAGCAGTGTCCTTCAAAACTTGAGTGGCTTCCCTTAAAAGTCACTGAGTACAGCTCATGAAAATGGCAGCTTTCTTCCTGAACTATCTTGCCGGTCAGGTTGAAGACAGGCTACCTTTATTTTTGCAGGTGACATTTACACACCAATATATTGTGTTCAGACATAATGATTTTCCAGGGTTTTTGTTCACGCTTTCAGTTTTGCTTTTGGACTTGTTTCAGGTAAGTTGTTCAGTACTAAAGGGTTTGGATTGCTTGGGTACAAACAGTAACTGTCTTTTTTTTATAAATAGGATTTGTTATTGCAGTTGGTGTTTAGTTAGACCAAGATTATTCCCACACATGTAAGGCTTCCTCAACCCTGTCTCCCTTCATGCTAATGACAGGGTGGCCTACGGGTAGAAAGGCCCACAAGGTCTTGGGTTCGATCCCCCGTGTGGTCATACCTGCTGAGGTATCCTTGAGCAAGATGATTAACTCCTACCTGCTCCACAAAGAACATTTAGAGGAATGTTACTCACTCATTGTAAGTCACTCTGGATAAGAGCGTCAGCTAAATGACAAAATGGAAATGTACTTCCCTTCTTACAAGGGAAGGAGAGAGAGCGAGAATCACGGGAAAAGTGATGCAGACTAGGCTGTAGAGACAGGGTGACGAGGAACGAAACTTCTTCCCGGGTCCGGGCATTTCTTCATTATTCACCAGTGCTGGGTAGACCTAACTGGGTTACACTAGGGCCTCTTTAATCTCGCTAGTCCAGTCCATTCCTAGTGCGTTGTCTCGTCCGTCATCACAGGTCCGTCTCAAGGGGCAGCCACTTCAATCGGTAGTCAGACCACACAGCACAGGTCAAACATAGAGGGGTCCAATACACAATCCACATCCAACTCCAAAATCTAATATCCAAACGTAGATTCACTGTTCCGTTTTGTCAGCCTTCTTATGTATGAGATTCAGTCTGCAAATACCATCCTCTGCAAAAGCTGAATGGACTGGCAGCACTTTATATAGAGGGGATAATCTAACTGTTGATTATCTACAGATGGGTTACCTCCATACCTGCCAGAGTAGAGCAGGGAGGAACTGTCTCTCCCACACCCTGCCTAACCCGCCTTTGTGTGGGAATGGATGTGGTCTCTGGGGCTGAACCGAAAAGAACAGATAGGGCGAGGAAAGGAGGTAAGAGAGGAGGAAATAGGAAGAGAGAGGAAAGAAGGGAATGAGAAAGGGAAGGATGAATGGTAGAGAGAAATTCTATATTTTAGCATTCATTCATTTCTCTGTATTACATCGCTGCCACTGCCTCAGATCCTACCAAGCCAGGCGACTAGATTGTATGAACAAATACTGCTAACCTCAAGACTTACAGAAAGACTGGCTGACTTAGTGGCTGGCTGGGTGACTGCCTGACTGACTGACTGACAAAATGACTAATGGGGACTGAAAGACAGAATGGAACTGACTCAAAGACAGACAGACAGACAGACAGACACTGGCCACCCAATGCAAAACAAAAATTCAATTTCAGGCAGAATATAATACTGTACATATCCTATGCTCAGCGATGTTGATGATGCAATATAGCACAGATGAACCCTTTTATTTCCAACACAGATAACTCATCACCTTGTAATGGTTGAGACTTGCTCAGGGTTATGGTGGTTATGCAGTGACAGCTGGTGTAATTCTCAGATTGTTGTTTTGGTGTCACACACTTGGGGCCTATTTATAAACACTCTCCTCTGCACTGACCTGCACAGGATCACATTACACATGGGACAGGGCTCAGGGTTTGTGTGTGTGTGTGTGTGTGTGTGTGTGTGTGTGTGTGTAGTGGGGGAGTCACATCAATAAAGATGTGTACCACTTCCTTGCTGTATTGCAAAGACATCAATATTAGCAAAATCCCATAATACTAGAATACCCTGTGGAATTTCTCCTCTGTGAAACACGGTTTGTTTCCCTGAGGAACTAGAGTCAACGGAGGGTGGCCGAGGGTGTCAACTGTGACTGAACACAATGTAATCATAAATGGAATTCCACACTTTGATGGCAAGCAAAACTTTTGTTAATAGTTTTTTAATAGGTTTTTTATTCATTATTATTATTATTACTATTATTATTATCCTAAAACACAGAAGTGTGTTACCCATGGGTTCCAGGGCCAAAACTCTAATGTATTTTCCCCAAATGAGTTTTGGTTAGATCCATGAAATAAGGTCTGTGGTTAACACAAGCTGAACAGATATGGCACATTTTATTCTACGAGATAAAATACATCAGTAAATATCCCACTCGTAAATTTGGGAGCTTCTATGTGTCATGCTAGAAAAATCTTAAAAGCGGTGCTCATTTGTGAAGATTACGTTGTTGAACAAAACGTGTGAATACCATATGCCTTTGTTTGCCACAGAGCTTATTTTCTGTATTAATCCAAAACCCAGTGGGAAAAAAATCAATTAGAGTTTTAGCGAGGGAACCCATGATGGAGCTAAGTTCCAGGATGGCCTACAAAAAAAATGTCATCACTTCAGCACTCTATTGTTTTGACACGGCTACAGTATTATACAACAGACAAATTGTCAGTTATATAAATTAACAAAAAATTAAATATATAAAATAAACTAAAGGCTGTTATCTAATCAATAGGTTTGAAAGTTCAGAGCTACAGTGCTATTGACAACAGTCTTAATATAGCACCACAAGGACAGTGCATGAACAGCTACGAAATGTGATGTGGCTTCAAAAGGCTATTATGAAGCTGCGTCATTAATAATTTCTGTATTTTGATATATTGAGAAAGATAGTGCTAGCATCAAACTGCAGTTGTAAATCTCATTCCTCAGCTAAAGTTCAAGAACATATATAGCACCCTCTCCATTTAATGTAAAGGACCAAAGTGCTTGATTTGTCATTTCTTAAGTAGCCAATCTGGCAGGTGCTGCAGTGCCAATGGAAACAAATCAGGCACATGCCAACTGGTTCAAATACGAAACCATTTTACCATCATTAGTGTCCCTGATATTGTAATCTGAGGTAGTGTGATTGTGTACTGTAAGATACTTTGCTAATCATCCATTGACAAAGCAAAAACACAACACAACACACACACACATACACACAGATCTGTGAATACAAAACAGACACCTGAAAGTGTGTAGGAATGATTGTATTTTCTTTTTTTTTTTTTGCTATCCAATGTTTTTATTGAATGGAAATAATTCACAATGGAATACAAATATACAATACACAACTATTGTAACCCCCTAGCCCGAGGACCTGGGTTAAAACACTAGCTACTCATTTTGTTTTTATGTTTCTCGGCTGCCAATTGCCATAACATAATACCCTCTTGTTTTGCATTATACAGTATATGTGGGCTGTGGACATTTCTAAATGAATAATGTCAAGGAATGTAAGACACCACTGTTAGACATTAAAGGGGCTGTGTGGAATTCTTGTATAATTTCAGTCTCTAGTAAATGGCGCTGTGGAGCCGTGTGGTGGGTCCCCGTCTCGCTGTCGTTGCAGTCGGACTGAGCTGGGACCGCCCTGCAACCCCAGTGCACCAATGAACATTCAGGTGAATGCTGTCAGTCAAGTCACGGGTGTGTGAGCTGACAGTTCGGGGGAAGATGGCAACTAAACTTGTGAGGGCGGCTGTAGCTCAGTTGGTAGAGCGGGTCGACCAATGATAGGTAGGTTGGCGGTTCGAATCCCGGCTCCTTCTGTCAAAACATGTCAAAGTGTCCTTGGGCAAGATGCTGAACCCCACATTGCCTCCAATGACTCCCCCATCATTGGTGTATGAATAAATGTGGGAAGAAGTGTGGACGCTGGCGTCGACTGTTTGCCGCTGCACCTCCCATTGACTTGGGAGTCCCAATGTATGAATGAATGAACCATTGTAAAGCGCTTTGAGTGCCTAGGAAAGCGCTATAGAAATGCAATTCATTAAGTAAAGCACTTTTCAAAATGACGGGTTACGGGTTGCTGTACAATTCTAAAAACCAGAAATGCGATGTAA
>OMKK01056621.1:3478-31318 GCA_900302305.1 Polymixia japonica | reverse complement strand
AAACTAAGTAAAAAAAAAAGAAAAAAAAAAAAAAAAAAAAAAAAAAAAAAAAAAAAAAAAAAAGGTTGTTAGGTTGTCAAATTTTTTTATTGCGAGACAGAAGTTTGGACATCTTCTGTCACAAAAAAATAGACTTCAATAGACCGTCATGCCCAAAACAGGTGGTCCAGCAGTGGGATTGGACAGGGTCAACCTTCTGAAGAAGCTACCACAGTGAACAGTGAACATCATTGTGTTCTTATAGTTGGCAACAGTGGATTGGGTGACATACTTGAGCATTTACTAGAAGATACTACACTTTTGCACACGAAATGCATTTTGCACATAAAAAAGTAGATGTACTTCCTTGACACGTTTTATTGAACATGAGTTTCACTTTACAGAGCTGGTAGACGGTCAACCAGCCACAGCTGGTTTAGGAACCATCTTCAAATCAGCTACCGATATCAACTAAACTGCCACCATAAAACCATCACTAAAACAGCCAGAACCCAGCTTGAGATGGTCAACAGGATCAAGATTGGTTCCAGTTTCAGTTAGTAGTTGCTGAATTATTTCAAACGGATCCTTTATTATTTTTGTATAACACTGTCTTTTAACATTGTTAGATTTGTTATATCACCCCTTTAACGACATTGCGTTGCTAACGTGAACTGCATGTAAAATGCTTGTAAATCTAGCCAAATAAGCATTATAAAACACTCAAATTAAGCATACACAATTGGGTTATATTAGTTAGTTACCATTACTGTTACTATCGTAATTTATCTTGATGTATTTGTTAAAATAATCTCAGCGCAATAATGCTCAAAACTTGGACTCTCACACAGAAAGCCCAGATGATAGACTAGGATGTGTGAATCAGAGAGCTAACGCTAGCTAGCAAACCCGCTACTGACATAGTACCGTGAAGAGGTCAAGCCCAGGTACCAGGGTTAAGCTGCCCCGCCGGTACCGCCGGCAAATATATCCCTCAAGCTCTGCGTTTGCAACGCGGTCGAAAATTAGCATCTCAAGGGGAAATCCCCCCCCAAAAAAAGTTTCAACATCTGCCATGTGCAGTTACATTTTACATTCACATAACGGCAACGTTTTAAGGTCCCGTTTACAGGGAGAGCGAACAAGCCCAGGATAGCGAGTTAGCTTAGCTAGCATTGTAGTCTGCTGCAGTGACCGTGACAATGTTGTGCTCAGGATCGTGTCTTCTGCTGCTGGGCTGCGCGTCTTACCTGCGGCGGAGAGGTTGAAGTCGAGAGTGTAATGTCGCAATGCCATGTTTGAGGGCAACCATCAGCCATGCCTGGGATAGGCAGCCGATGAGAAAACGATATTTGTCTGTAGGGACGAGAGGTAGTAGCGTCCTATCAATTCTGGTTGCTCTAGAAGCTACCTTGCGTGAGGGGGGAGTGTGCAGGCAGTGACACCAGAGAGCAAAAGAGGAAGCGAGAAGACAATCCCGCACTCTCTGGCGCTTTCGCTTAAATAGCCCTGGCGGACCACATCGCTTCCGTTTTGGCGGACACTGTTTTGGGGTGTCGAAGATTCGGGCCACTGTCTTTCTTTTTAGTATTAGGCTATTTGGTTTTGTTATACTATCACAGTAATTCGTTTCTTAGTGAGCTACGAATAAGTGCAATGCTCATACTGTCAGAAGACAGCAAAAACAATTTGTTTATATTATGCGCCTGCGCAATGTCTGCTGGTCCTTAATGTTCTAGATAAAAACAAAGGTCACTTAATGTTGTCTTTTAAGTAGCTTATAGTTAATGTGATCTACAATCATTTTTGTATGAAATATTAAATGCGATTTAATTTGTAGGCACAGCCGGCAGGACAGGAAACGCCCACAACAACGTCATATCCTCTCTCTCCGATACACCCGTGGTAGGAAACGGCATGTAGTTCACGTGGTAAGCCATGGCAAAAGCTTATAAATGGTTTCAGTTTATTCCCTGGATTTAATTTACGCGTTTGGATAACAAAAGATAATAGTTAGCGAAAAGGTAGCGCTTTTCTAAATACTGAAAGATGTCGAAAAGTTACTGTATGACATATTGTGACATTTTGCACCACCAACAAGCTTTAAACCCAAATCTAAAATTATGTACTTTTGGCAAATGTAGGTCCTGAACCCAGCAGGAAGACTGCTTGCAAGTTAAGGAGATTTTAAGGCACAGCAGCAGTGAATGCCTCCCTTCACACAGACACATAATATAACACAAATTATAGGCCTATGCATACCCCCCACCGTGGCATGACAGGAAAAGTGGCACAGATAAACTAACACAGGGTACATGGACATACAGGACTTGACAGTGCAAGGGACATAGCAGACATACACTAGACACTAAGAGTACACATTACATTTAACAATTAACATTTATATATACATTCTATTGTCTATGTATGACATGGCTATGTAGGATGTAGTGAAAGTTCAACAGTGCAGTAGTCCAGTGTACCAGAGGTAGAGATACTCAGTGTTAACTACAAAGTTACTAGATAAGGTGAAGTTGCAGGTAAAGTGCATTGGCGTATGCAAAATGTGACATGTTGCATTATATATAATATAATCCCACAACTGTGTGCCTATTCATGACTCCAACACCATTATCAAATTCACAGGTGACAACGGTAGCAGGACAGATTACTAACAACGACGAGTCAGCCTACAGGGAGGAGGTCCAGCACTATAGCAAAAAATGTTGTGGTCGCACACATCACACATTACTACATTTAGTTTGCAATCTCAGAAACTTGTTTTGATATTATTTGGAGTTGAATGAAAGCAAATGGTGTATAGGTAGGCAAATAAGTCACATGATAACTGTTTCTAAATTGATAAATTAACAGGAATTTTAGAAAGGAGAGGGGGCATGCTGGAAAATTACCATGGCCAGAGTTATCCTTGAAAAACACAAGTTTTGTGACACCCAGAACCTACGCAGTCACAGTCACAGCTGTTCAAATGACACCATCCCCCTGTATGGCAGCCTGATAGGGGTGAAAGTTTGACAGTCACTGGAGAAAAATGAGGACCACAAAATATAGCATATTTTTGATCACAGTAATTAAGTGGGGTTTTTTTTAAACAAAGACAACCCTAATTTAAAGGGGGACCTATCCTGGAAAATCAAAAATTAGTAGTCCTTTCGTATCTAAGATGGTTGATATATGATTAAGAAAAATGGCCTTTATCTCATTATCAGTTGGGTGCAGATTAGTGTTTGGTCTATAAAATACCAGACTATGCAAGTCTGGATTGGCTCTCTATTGACTCAAATTGTGTGGGTCCAAAACAAACCCAAATTTTAAGAGGTTTATTTAAGGACTTTTATTTATTTAGGAATTTCAGATTTGGGTTTCATTTATGTATCATCACCTTGACGTATGTTTTGAAATTAAAACACCATCATTCAAAAAGATTATGTCCACCAGGCATTAAATGCTGCAGCTGTCATCCCATGTCTAAGACGTCAAGGGTCTGCTCTTGAGTATGGAAAACAGAAAGAAATAGTCACAAAGAGATTATAGTTTTATATTATTTAAAAAACAAGTTAAGATAAAATAAGGAACTTAGCTAATGCATGACATTATTTAAAATAGCTAAATTGAGAAAGAAAGCTCTCCTCATCACTCAGTGTCAGATAATTGCACAAAACATAATGAAACCATATAAGAAGTAACTTGCGGAATGCTTTACTTAGGAGTACATTATGTAGCGTCATAAGTGCATACAAGTATAATCAATTTGAGTAAATTACAATAACAGTAAATACATAGGTCTAAAATAATCTAAAGATAGTCTAAAGATCAAAGTTTGAGAAAAAAAACACTTACTTAGCAGGGCTAAAGTTCCTCTTGGACAAAAACATGCTAAATCTATCTAAACAATATAATATAGTATTATTCAAAATCCTTGGACTATCAAAGCATTATCTGGCAATACATAGGGGGTTTTAGGTATAGGATAGATTTGGCTTCAGAATACTCAAGTACATTGTACAATTTATAATCCTGATGTGATATGGATCCAGTTCCTGAGCGTTCAAAACAAACAAATATACAAAAAATATTTTTCCTCCTCTGACTATATGTAAATAGAATAAAATGTTTCTGTTGTTTAATTTCCCCAAGCTCCCCATTATCATCCATAGTATATCATAGTCATTTGTTCACAATCAAATAGTTATGGCTCTTAAAAGTTATGTTATGTTAGGTATAATAACATTTTTTTCATATCCACATCCATTAATATTGCAGTCAATGTGCTTTAAAGGCATTGGCGATTGGTTTGAACATTTGTTTTGTAAACAGCGTGATGTGGCTGTTTGAAAGCATTACACACATAACACATCACATAACAGAAAACTTTTAAAAGCCAGTCAAACACAGTGAACTCCTCTGTAGTTACTGCTGAAAGTCACTAAGTGAAAGATGGCTGACGCTGACTGACGTCAACACACAAGCAACCAAAACAACAGAGAACCACAGGTACATGAACATAACAAACAATATTGAAGGATAGAAATGGAGCAGTTTGAGGAGCAACTTGCCGACCTGGATTTCAGGTGTTTCCTGTGTATTTTGGTCACTGCCATCTAGTTCTAACGCACACACAATGTGCTACTCAGTAGGCAGACAACTATGCATATGTGAAAACCAGGGTAGAGGCCTGCAACAACAACAATGTTTTAATTCCTTGCTTAGCCTTAACAAGGGCAGCACTTAAAAATAAATTGCGGATTGTGCCTTTAATGTAACTGGCATGCATAATGATGTACATACAGTATGTGTATAGAGTTTAATTCTAAAATGAGAAGATTTAAAAAAAAAAAATCTACTTTCACAAAATGGATATTAGAAAAATTGATTCGACTACTGTTTCTGAGAATAGACGCATGTATATTTTTGAATTTCTGAATTTTATTTTTATTTTTGAATGAATGGATGCAAAGTGCTTTGGAATGAACCCCCATATTTTCTGTAATCACAAGAATAATGCATCATTAAGATATGTTTATACATAACATCAATTGAAAAGATTTCAAAAGGATTTTAAAAGATGTCGACATTGCTGTCCAGATCTATAGTTTTCACATGTTCCTAGAATGAAAATCCACCACAATCAAAAGCATCAAAGTTTGAGTCTGCCCCTTCAAAGTCAAAGTTATGGAAGTGAGGTGAGTCAAGCGCGTGACCGTCTGAGTGGTACACTCCCGGCCCCATGTCAGAGAAATCAGTGTTGGGCGGCAGGTCAGGAGCCTTGGCGTCCAGGTTAGAGGGAGAGCATGCTCCTAGGTATCCCATAGCAGACGAAGCAGCTGCTCCACCCATCAGCAGATACACCGCCCTGACCGCTTGGGCATTGTTGGCAGTGCCATGGCGCAGACACCCTCCTGAATGTACGCTTCCTTTGTTCCGTTTTGAACGTGGAGATTTTCTGCCTGTTGTGGTGCGTGGTTTGAAATGTGTTATTAAGACACATCACCATTAAACTAAAAGAACAAATTTCTCCTTGTAGAACTTAAGTCCTTTAAAAAAAAAAAAAAAAACTTTTGATACAGACTCAACACATTTGTAGAGAAAAACCAAAACCCATCTTCAGCCCACCTTTCTCCCTTCGTGAGCCGTCTCTGCTCGGCCCTGGAGATGAGACCTCTGCATCGCTGACTGCTGGAGTTGGGGGATCTTTGTCCATGATTTGTTCTGGTACCAGATCTCTGAGATCAATGCATGGGGTCGGTACCTGATGACGCTTACAAGAGTGCAAAGAGGAAGAGATACTCTGTCGGGGAAAATAATATAGAGACGTGCGTTTGTACCACAATAAAGAAGTCCTTGGTAAAGTAATTACCAGGATTATATACATAAATCTAATAGTCAGCTGAACAACAAATCAGTATAATAGCTCCTCCCTCATTAATATTCCCCTGCAAATGAGTGTAAATGTGCAAAAGACCCCTTTAGATAGAGTGGAAAAAACAATGCATGTTTATAAATGGTGTTGTGAAACTACAGGAAAATATAAATAGTTAGAAAGAAGTTATCTTTAAAGTGACCTTACTGATAGAGCTGTGACATATTAAGAGTCGGCAGGCTAAGCTTGCGTAATCGTGCTCTACAGTTTTTTTTACAGACAGTAATTTACATGTTATTTACAAAGAGTAGGTACTGACTCACCTCTTTCACTTTTTTCAGCATATTCAACCATTGACTATAAAAAAGACAAGCTTCTGTTATTGATTACATCAAAATCACACAAGTATATAACAGGAAGTAGGTTCCATGAATGGATGTTTTAATACTGTTGCCAAAGAGATGTCGGCACCTGTCTGCACACCCTGCTCAATACTTACAGCCATCGAGCTGCAGAAGAGAGTGAGGTGTAGGTGGGATGCATAGGATGAGTTTAAAGGTAATATATATGAGACTTTCAATATTAATATAGCAGCAAACAACTATTTGCTATATAAAGATATAGTGGAGTAATGGCATCCTGAGCAGAGAATAAAGTCACACTTCCTCTGTGTGTGTTGTAATCTGAGTTTCTCTGTTCTTTGTTTTGGTAGCCGGTCCGGCCCTGCGTGCATGTTAGTGCATTAGCGTTAGTGTGGCCGATGCGCAGCACGTGCCAGTTTGTTTTGGTCTGAGACGCTGGTGCTCTAGTGCGACATCTAGTGGCTGAATATCATATATAGCTCCTTTAAGTAAGAAGTTTAGGCTATAAAGTGAATGGGGATAATGTGACTGGTTTTACCCATGAGAAATTGGGGAAAGACTGGCCTAATCTTCTCAGACAAATGGCATCAGAGGCTTGGGAATAGAGTTTATAGTGCTTATCTTATATGCAATTATGGTGGAATGAAGTACAATCAACTGATGATAAATTTGGGAGCTTGCCTCCCAAAACAAAATGTAACAAATCTGGAATGCATTGCATTCTATCTAGACAAGATGGAAGATAATTTGTTGACATTCTATTGTGTCAATATGATAAATCTTCATCCCAGAAATTCAAAGTGCAACCGGACCTGCAGTCTTCAGGGGTGTCCGCCAGCAGCAGTAAGTACTTATTTTGGGTCAGGATCAGAGCAAAACAGCAATCCCTGCGTCCACCAGAGGGTAACTTGGGCAGATCTAGGATTTCCTTGCCTTCTACAATTGCCTCACAGCTGCTCTGCAACGTTATCATCTGGTCAGGTGGGCACAGCACATCGTGACACACAAGCAGACTGCCTTCAGCTGTAAGGAGGAGAAACCTCTTCTTCCACTGTTTGAAAATAAACCCCCCTGGATGAGAGAAATGGAGGGGAGGTGCAAGGATGGTGGGAATAATGAATCGAAAAAAACTCAGAAGACAAAGGAGCCGTTGTTGAAGACATTCCTACAATACCGCGATAAACGTAACATTTCAAGTCATAAACACTAAGTGAGTGGGAGCAAACCACGCGCAGTTACTTTTCTTCAGACCTAATGAAGATGTATCAAGGACAGGAAGAAGCCTGCACTCTTTTTTTTTCATTAGTGTTGGTGTTCATGAAAAAAAAACAGGAAGTAACCTGTTAATTTAAGCTGACCACCCACCGGTTGGGTGGGACCACTCAGATGGGTATAATACTTCCTGTTTCTTTCATGAACACTACACTGATGGAGCCCTGATGGGTGAAACGTCTGTCCAATAACTCAGACTTGCAGGCCTCTTCCTCTTACTTCCTGAAACATTAAACACTAAACACCCCAAGCACGGTGACAGGATTACAGATCGTCACAACGATCATGACAGTAATGGGAGCACTGTGTCAGTGGATTAAGGAAGAAACACTCTGTCGTTCTCTCATCCCTTCCGATTAGAGCAAGTCAGATGGTTGGAGGATGAACGGGCTTGGGACACAAGACTGGACCAATCAGATAATGTTGACCAGCGTGCACATGAACTAAAATAATCACAAGCCACACCTTTGAATAACACAGGGATGAATTCCATTAGAACACATAACGGTATTACAACAAATATAGACTGGGTGTAATGGAAAATAGGGCTGGTTGATCTACCCCGAGCTGTACCGCATTTACTGTGTCATCACTCATTGGTGCCAGTTAAGTGGTGAAGAAATCGTTTCACTGCCATCTGACAGCTGGGATTTAGCCTGGTCTACTAATCTATATACTGGATTTGTTTCTGCTTGAACCACTCTGGCCTGTGGCAGCCATTCAGATCACGTGTTTTTTTCAGGGCTTGCAACACTTGCCAGCTGTAGACTTGTTGCATTATTGTGCACAGCGAGCAATCTCATCAAGTTAAAGGTTTAGGTTAAAAACGCTTTATATCCAAGGGGGAAAAAGGGGGGAGGGGAAAAAAAGCTTCCTGGACTCCATCAGGAAAATACAGATGATTTCATCTTTAAAAACACAACTGTTTTGCAAGCAAGAGGTCTCAAGATGACTCATAACTTTAACCCATATATGTACTTAGTAACCGTTATGTAAGAGCAGTCATCAGATTCTTTTTTTAATGGATATTTAAAACCTTTAATGTCTATGGGAATATTTTGCTGTTGCTAAGGCTACATGGGTTTGGACAAACACTGACAGTTGTTGGAGCAAAATCACCATGTTACTGGATATTTATTCAACAAAAACCCATTTGTAAAAATGAGATATAATTATATCAAATTAATTCTGCTACAAGACAAAGTTAGAATTTAACGTTTCATTTTTCCTGTTGAAAAACAGAAAAAAAAGCCAGAACAGATGTACACGGATTGGTATTGAACGAAGTAGAAGAATAACTCACCATACATCCTGACAGTTCCATGATGTATCCCTGACATACTCATTTTAACAGCCTGTGTCCAAGAATTACGGCTCACAAAGACGGAGAGAAACGGCTGAAGACAGGTTGGGTAAAAACTGCGTGAAGCTGAATATGCGTTTTAATGCTTAAGCGTAATCCCCATCCAGCTGGGATGTTCCACACAGACACAGTTTAGCAGCTTGACATGAAAGTGGGTTTCGACGAGATGTAAACTGCTGTAGTGGGTAGAATGTATGCGTGATGATCACTGTGTAATATTGTTTGTATCCAAGGAGGTTGTGAATGCTTAAAACATTGATGTTACGGATATTAGTAACCCCATCTTTTGTAACCCCAAATGTTACCCTTAGTTGGTGCACACAATGTACATCACAGGTTCAGAGAATCACTATGACACATTTTCCACCTCCCCTTTCAGTCTGCTATAGGAATTTAACCGACAACAGTCACTGTGGCACATCATTGTGGCGTGTTATTTAACATGACAGCAATTCTATGCTAATGAATACAAACTTCAGTCATATTATGTTTATAATACGTTTTATTTTCTTACAGAATATATTATATCTGATTTACGGTGCTCGCAGACTTAAATCAGTATCAAAGCACATCAAATATAATCAAATAATTTAAAATCAAACTCATAACCCCCACTATTAAAAGACGACTAAACAGAGTAGAAAACAAGCTCTGTTGAGGAAGCATTGCTTTGAGGATTTCAGTTCTTCATGTGACAGAAATATTAGATTCAAAGTAATATCATAGTCATAGTACATAATTAAATATGAAGACAGAAAGGCCTACTGTAATGTTTAACCAGTACATCACCGCCCACCATCTACATTGTATTATGTTTGTTATTGTTGAACTTAGCACTTGATATTACCACATTCTTTAACAATCAACGGTTTCATCCTCCCTTCAGACTAAAACTATGAGGAGTGTTCTGGCTCTTGTGTTAAAGCTCAAGGCTCAACTTCTCCATTTTATGTAAGATTATAAAACAGAGCACACTGAATTAAAAGTAGCAGCGATTCTGTTTCCGTATAAACATAATTGATTGTAATTGCTAGCTGTCTGCTAAAGATTAATTTGAGTTTTAACAATGTTTTATTGCAATGAACATTATTGTTATATGGTATAACATTGTCCATCAGAAAATGACTGTTCTTGTAACGTTTATGCAGTTGATTTTCAATGCAAAATTATTTTGCATTAATCAATAGCAAAATGAATGTTGATTTTCCCAGGAATGAACGAAGGCAGCGGGTCACTAGTTGTCAGTTTCACCTATGGCTAGGAAAGCTGATCCTCATATTGCTTCCTGAAACAGTCTCCAGCAGGGAAGAAGTCCCAGCATCGCTCCTGGTACATCTTCCACACGTATGACTCCTAAAACGAGGAGGGTAGACAGGAACTCAAAGAGGGAAACGGCAGAAGACCAAAAACTGAAAATAGCTGTCACTGTATTGCCCAATTGTAAAATACAATATTTAAACAATAATTGTAATCCTAACTAACAAACAGACTGACCTGGCCAGTGTGCTCCGTCTCATCTTTGTTGATGAGGTACATTAAGAAGAACCTGGAGAGGACACAGTTTAATGTTTACTCATTTTTACACACACACACACACACACACACACACACACACACACACACACAGTTCATCATAGAGAGAATATACTGACATGTAATTGGCCAGGTTGTGTTCATCAAAGGTGTGGGTCTCGAAACCGTGCGGCGTAGTGTCAAAGTAGTCACTGCCGATGCCGCATATAAAACATTTCGTCTGCATAAAAGCCAAAGAATGCAGTCAGACGCTTAGGCCATGGTGTTGATATTGTCATAAAACTGGCACACCTAAAAGTGGTGACAAAACAGCGATAAAGACACAGCAATTATACCGTACCTCCATGTCTTCCTTGACTTGCTCTTGTTGGTCTCTGAGCTCTCCAAAGGCATCAATGATCAGACCTGTAAACAACATTATTATTATTACTTTTAACCTTTATTTATCCAGGGAGGCTTGACTGAGCAAGCATGCTCTTTCGCAGCAATGCCCTGCTTCACATGCATAGTTATAGCCATTCATACCTGGGAGCTGCCCACTTTTAGAGGAAGGCAAAATTTTGGTTGGTTAATGGCTGCACAATATCAGAATTTTTGCTGCAACAATAAATTAATTGAATGCAATTCCCTCACAAGGATTATTAAAGTTTCATATAATGTAATTATAATATGAACTTTAATAAGCTGACATTGTTAAAGGAAGATATATACATTTTTGAAAACAAACTCTTTTATAAGCTTACTATTTTGCGATCAGAAGATTGGCAGCAAGTCTCCAGTCTTGGCTAAAGTGCATACTAATACACACTGTGAATCTTTAGTAAGAAGCACAAACTAGCTAAGCATTATCTTCAAACTGTTATTATTTATGCCACAGTACAGTGTGTGACTAGGGTGACCAGATCTAGATCGTTGGCCGTAGCGTAGGCAGCAAAGACGATGTCAGGTTAACCTGCACTCGACCCACGTGTGCGCAGTTTGATTGACATCAAACCCCCTTAGCTTATCTCTGTAGATCAAGGTTATGAATCACACAATAGACTCACTGTTTCACAATTCACATGACTAACCTCAACTGAACAGAATCTCAAGTCACACTGCTAAACGTTATTACTTTGACTTTACACATACAGTAAGTTAATTCTTGGTTTTCCATAACCACTGCAGAGCACCAGAAATGTAGTCATTCACTAACATGTTGTTTGAGTGTTTGAGAAGTATCTTCCAGGACTGTACTGTGTGTTTGCTCTCACCCTGAATGATGGCCAGCAGGATGACAATGACAAAAAAGAAGAAAGTTATATCAAAGACCACTCTGTAGAGTTCATATTCATCTCCAGCGGGATCCTCAATCTCGTCGCCTATGCCACCGCCAGCGCGCACGCCCACGTACATGTGGAACAGGTAACACTGAGGAAAGGGGGATGAAAAGCAGAGAAAACCTTTTGTAGAGGTTTTGTGAGCAGCATGGTAAGGCTTATTAATCACTTAACTGTTGTGGGATAAGAAGACTGGTAGCATTTCCACCTTTCCGTGTTCAGTATTAAGTGTGGTTTTTGAGTGCTTTCGAGATGATGCATTGCTAGCTTGAATGCTACATAAAGGTACAGTGTGTTTAGCACCCCTGGCGCTGGTTGAACCCGGTTACTGAGGTTGAACAAAAGGCAGTCTTCCTAATCGTTATGGCGCCGTGCTTCCCCAAAGGTCTTACTTGCCAAAAAAGTCAGTGAATTCTTGAAAATAATCCTGGCAAAGACTATGTCAAATATATCAAATGGCTCATTTTTAACATGAACAGCGACTCACAGTCATCATGTCATCACACTTCATGTCTGGTTCATCTTCATCCTCACTCTTGTTATAAAACTTGCGGAAAAAGTTGAAGGCTACCACGGTGTAGAGGTAGACCACCACAGCCAACAGGCCCACTGTCATCATCAACTGACAGAAACATGGAGGCAGAAACAGAGTGAGCACACACAAACACTAACGCACACCATGCAAATGCCAAGATTGTTCAGTTATTCCAGTCATGCCTGTTTTCCATTGTGGGTAACTGAGGAAAGGATGGTGCGCAGAGTCTTGACACCCATGGCAATATCCAGCAAGTGGCAGGCAAAAAAGAAGTTGTTGTAGTGTCCAAGCAAAGACATTATCAAGTACCAACAGAGGTAAAGGAAGGTCTACAAAGAGATAAAAAGAGGGGTTCAGTGAGAAACAACATATCCATATAGGGCCAGTTTCACAGACTGAAACTAGTCCAGACTAAATTTAATTTTGAATGGAGATTCTCCAAATTACATCATATAAAATATATTAGTGAAGTACGATCTCATTGAATTGTCTACATTTAAAAAAAAATAAGCCCTAACTTTTTCCGTATGTATAAATGGTGAAATGAAGGTTTTAGGTCTTGAGTCTTGAGTATTGGGTATGCAAGTCTGAGCAAGCCACAAATAATTCCCATAGTTTACTGACATAAATTCTACTCTGGAATACCTTTGTATTAGTTCTTCAGGCACTAGGTGTGACAGCTACCTTGTCCACATTTTGGATATACTATATTTTATATATGTATCTATATAATATATATATATAAATTCATATTGGTTTTGCTTACACCGTCTGTGAACACAACACCAAATTTCCAGATCTGGTACTTGATGTCAATGGAAGTTACCCTGAAAAGATACAATATTGATTCATTTTCAGGAAATATTATTCTGCTTTATGCTTGTATGATTTTGCAGAAAGGTGTAGGGGGCTTGTTGCTGGTTAGATCAACACTGTACCATGTGAGCATGGAGTTGTCTGGCTCCTCCTGTTTCTTCTCATGTTGTTGACTAACATCTAGGGAGGCTAAATCCACTCCCAGGAGCTCAGCAATTCTCTCTCTGCCATAAATGTCCCCATACTTATCCAGAACCTGGAATGAGACATTGCATTTTATTATCCCATCTAGAGGCCGTTTTAAACCACACTAAGCATTACAAAAGAAAACACAGCCCACCTTTCGCTTGACAAATTTGTCCCAGTAGTTGTTGGGGAAAGAGCTGTAAAAAAATAAAAATAAAATAATGGTAATTTAAAAAAAAATGCAGCATCATTAATTAAAAATGAAAATCTATATTTGTGTCTCTAAATGGTTTTTTTTTGTGTGTTGAATAAATGTTGACTCTATTTAGAAGCATATTATGAGAAACAAATATATTATGAGAAACAAATATAATGGGTTACTTTTACACTTACGGTGTATTAAGGACCAGTCGGTCCCATTGGCCCTTTATGTCATCATCCTCTGGTTGTTCAGTTATGAAAAGACCATCGAACTCCAGCTTTCTGGCAAGTTCCTTTTCCCTCTTAAAGATTACCAGTGGAATCTGAGAAAAACAATTACTTATTCTGTATGATTGCGGTATGAAATTTTGTGTGAAGCCAGAACACAATTTACAGCCATTTATTATGGATATGTGTTTGTGTTTTGTGGCCTGTAGTTCCTAAATTAACTTTTTGCAGCTGTATGTTGTGCTGAATCACAAAAATCTGGCAGCTGTATGTTGTACAAAGTATTTTTGTACATTTGTTATATTTATTATATTAACACATTTCCACTGCAAACCAACTTGTTTCAATACTTTTTGAATTAAGAAAAATATATTGAAACAACTAGAGGGATCTACCTTATTTTAAGATTAGGTCATTCACTGGCAACTCTGTGTGAACTGTTAGAATTAATGATCCATTGATGTGCAGTAATCATGTGAGTGTTTCTGTAATAGTACATAACCAAGGAGATCACAAAAAGATTTCTAAGACTCCTCTGTTTTTCTGGTGCCAACTTTCAGTGAATGTTCTGAGCATGACCTGTAGTTACTTTATTATGGACATACAAGGCACATGCTCCAGGGTACAACAGAGCATTTTTCATTGTGTTATGTGCCCTGCTGAATTGGTAAGTGCAGCCCAAAATGAAACTGCACTTTTTTATATTGTACCTGCATTCCTAAGGACTTTGTATTCTCAACTTAATATATTTTCCTTGTTGAATCCGTCCTCAAAATTAGGAAGGGACAGTGTTAAATATTACAGCAGTATTTGTTTGACGTACCTTGAGGCAGTTGTATCCAATAATACAGATGAAGGAGATGACTGTGTGCAGGACTGAAAGGAAGGACATTGTGGGCTGCATATAGCCAGTGCTTTCTTCTAAAAAGAAATAAACTGGGCCTTCTTCCTCATCCTCTTCTCCTTCCTCATTCATTCCAGATCCCTCAGCCTCGTCTCCTGAGCCTTCGAATAATCCAGAGCCTTCAAACATCCCACTTCCCTCAAACATCCCGGAACCTTCCATCTCCTCTCTATCAGGAGGGCTGTCAGACACCTGTACAAAGCATATTGATGGAGACATAAGACAATGACTCAGTATAGTATAACCTCAATTATCCAAACCTCAGACTTATTAACAGACTAGTCTATTAAACAGACAAAAATGAGCAAAAACTGTGAAACAAACTGAAGGAGTTGTACATAACTGTTATTTCCTTATTATTATGCAACAAAAAATTATTTATATTATATTATTATATTAAAACAGCAAATTAGACTGTATAGAGTATTTCAGGATATGTACGCATGCATGTTTCTGATTTTGAATAAATCATGGTACACAATTTTAGTACATTTCAGTGCTTCAAAAATGTGTCGCTCACAAAGTAATCTGTTATGGTAAATGTTTTACTGGACCCAAAAGCACAACTCAGAGACGCACCAGATAAAGTAAACAATACAGGGGTATTTAATAAAAGGTCGAGGCAAGTGGGAGAGCAAACTAAGGCAGGCCGGGTAGGTGGGACAAACGGGGCAAGAGAGTGGTCGGACAGATCGGAGCAGGTCGGAAGTACAGCCAGCGGTCGAGGGAAACAGACTAGCGTGTAGTTGGGGGGGAGAGGGCAGAGGTCGAAGGAACAAGCAGGCAGACAGGTCGTTAAACAGGCAGAGGTCGAGGGAACTAGCAGGCATGCAGAATGTTAAACAGGCAGAGGTCGAGGGAACTAGCAGGCATGCAGGTTGTTAAACAGGCAGAGGTCGAGGGAACTAGCAGGCATGCAGGTCGTTAAACAGGCAATGGTTGAGGGAACTAGCAGGCAGGCAGGTCAGATAACAGGAAGGAGTCAGGGAACCAGATACTGGAATAGAGTACAAGGAAAACAGGGCCAGGTGAAGCACAAAGGCATGGGAATAACTCAGACTAGTAAATAGCGCAGAGCGGCCGAGAACGAGACTAACAGGTTAGTACTGGTTATGATCTGGCGATGAGTGACTGGAAAACCGGGGTTGATATAGTGCAAAGCTGATGACATGATGAGAAGCAGGTGTGTAGGCTGGGGCATGCTGTAAACTCACGCCCACCACACGTACACATACTGACCAACACAGAGACAGACAGAGAGAAAGCCAGAGAGAAACCAGACTACTGCTGTGTGGCAGAAGTGGAGGGCGTGACATAATCTCTATAAACAAATTCTGCATATGAATGCAGAATCTGTAGGCAATGGGACAAGATTTTGGTATTGGAAGCATTCTGGTTTCCGTTTGTAGTTCATTTGTAGTCCGAGTAGTATTGACCAATCACGTTTGAGTGGGCTTTGGTTGCATGCAGGTAAAGAGTCCGTGTGGAGAGCAAAAGAGGCGGAACGCATTGGCTGAAATTCGATCTCGGAAACCATTGGCTATTTTTTTTTTTTTTTTAATACTAACTTTTTATTAGCTGTTTAATTTAATTAAAAGTTTTGGCCCAGATATTCGTTATCTGTTATCTGGATATCTGCTGGCTACATCGGAACCCCTAAAATATTGCCTGTTGCCCACAGAGGCTAAATCGTCATCAGACCGTTTAGCCGATGGGTTCCGAGATTGATCACGAACCATGGCTTCCCATGAATAAAAACAACGACAACAAATAATTAATGAGCACAATATAAAGTAAAACAATTCAAATATAAAAACATTTCTTGACCCTGTAGAATAGCAGAATGAAGTTCAGGGCGAATGCGATGAACAAAGCCAGAAAACGGAGATTGTAGAAGTTTCTTGAGAGGTAGTTCTACAAAAAAAAGAAAAATATTTCAAAATTGATTGGCAGGGTGGTTAGTCAACAGTCACATTGAAGTAACGCCAGTGAAATATGTATGAAACAAAGACATAAATGTGTCACCATAAATTTGTTCCTTTGAATATCCAGCTCAGTCCAAATTTGAAAACCATCTTCCTTTTTTGGTTTCTTTTCTTTCTTGGCTGCAGTTTTCTTTGGTTCTACTGGTTGCTCATCCTCTTTGATTTGAGATTCTTTCTCTACCTTCTCTCCATTTTCAACACTAAAAACCAAATAGCATAGTTGGGTTACACAAACGTTAACGTTATTAAAAGGGGCACATGAGGAGTTGAGGGATGTATATAGCAGGGCACGAGAAAACAGTCCTCAGACTCTTACTCAGCCTTCTCAGGTTCTGGAGGAGGTTCCTCTATGGCAGGAGGTTCAGGAGGTTTCTGGCTGGCATCAGGTTCTTCTGGTGGCTGCAATCAAAAATAAGTGCCAGTCAGTACAAGCTGTAACCTGATTTTATATTGAACACCCAGCCTAGATATCCCTATATTATCTGTAGGTTAGACTACTATAATAGTCTAATAGTCTTGTTTCAGGTCTACTCGACAGCTACAGCTTATTCAGAACGTTGCTGCTAGAGTTCTAATTAAAGTCAAGAAAGCTGAACACATTACACCAATTCTCAGGTATCTGCACTCACTTCCAGTTAGTCAAAGAACTGACTTTAAAATTCTCTTGGTCGTCTATAAATTGCTCAATGGATTAGGACCAAAATATATCTCTGACTTGGCATATATATTTACCATATGAACCCTCTAGACCCCTTAGGTCATCTGGGACCGGTCAGCTAACTTTTCCCACATTTAAAAATAAACATGGTGAGGCAGCGTGAGGCACTACAATTAGGCTTAAAACTTTCTTGTTCTGCACTGCCCATGCAGCTTGACCTTTATTATTTTAATTTTAATTCTTTATTTATTCTCTCCTCGTATACACCTTAATATCTCTCTTTATTTGTTTTTGTCTTATATACCTTGTATAAAGCACTTTGAATTGCCTTGTGTACTAAACCACTGAAAACACTGCTGGGTGGCCCCCCGACTGCTTTTGCATTTGGAAAAATAAAGTCTGTTTTAGTCTCCCTTAGTCTATTTTTAATCATGTCCAGAACTTCATCTTAGATTTTGTGAAGTTTGAAAGTGTCGTGTAAACCTCAAAACTGGATTGGTAGTAATTTCCCCAAGTCCACTTACAGTATATAAACGATATTTACCAGACATGCACTAAAAACGCAAAACATTTTAGAGTAACAAGTGTCTCAGAAGAACAGGAACGTCCCTCCTGGAATCCGCCTCACCTGTTTGCGCTTTGTTATAGGAGTCCCTTCAGGAGTTGGAGGCTCAACAGTGGCCTCCACACCCATGTCTCCAAGTCCACCTGGAGCATCGATACCTGGTATTCTCCCACCCTCCTTTTCCTGACTATCGTCCTCCTCCTCCTCTCCGCTCCCAGTCTCTCCAGTTTCAGTCACCCCTCCAGCTTCTTGCTCCTCCCCTGCCCTTGGTTCTCCTGGTAGATCCCCATGCACATCATCTTGTGTAGGGTCCGGCATGCTGGCTAGAATCTCAGTCACAGTGATGTTCTTAGCTCCCTCCACCAAGCCGCCTCCAAACAAGGTTTGCCAGATAAGCATGAAGAAACCTTTGCACACATTGTAGATGAAGTGTAGTATACTCATCAGGATAGTCCAGAAGAAAGTGGACAAAGCCACCACAATCTCCTTGATGGTCATCTTCCTCACCCTGCGGTACTGTCTGCGAAGGTTACGGAAAGTAAAAATGCTGAGGAAACTTAACATGCTGTTTATGAAGTCTGCGAAGGCAGAACTTGATTCAGGTTGCCCTTCCTCTCCGTTACTGTCCTCATCTCCTCCCCCACTTGCACCCCCTACTGGTCCTCCTTCCCCGCCATCCGCTACCTCATCATCCTCTTCCTTACTTTCCTCTTCTTCCTGTTCTGAAATCTGCGACGCTATATTCATCTCAAAAATGGTGTCCTCGCAGAAGTTAACAAACATCTCCATCTTCTCAGACTCACCCCCCTCGTTGACCACGTCAAAGATAAACTGTCGCTTGGACTCCCTAACCTGGGGCATCTCCCACTGTCTACGGTTCACTTCACTAATCTCGAAGTAGATGCGCTCGATCTTCCTGCTGGCGCCCATTATCTCAATTCGACCCAGGAAGGGGCGGAAGTAGTTCAGTACGCTCTCCGCCTGTTCCAGGAAGTTCTGCAGCCTGGTGTCATGGGGGACGTGCTCGGACAGGTTGGTGAGCAGCACGGCAATGTTAAAGCCGATGTCCTTGGCGGGTTCCTGGAAGCGGTTGGCAAACTCGTCATAGTTGATCATGTCGTTCTCATCGGCCTCCGAGCAGGACAGAAGAAACTGAATCTCAGAAGGCGAGTACTGTTTCTGACTGTCCATGGCCTTCTGGAAGTCTTTCTTGGAGATCAGTCCCCGGGGGTCAGAGACATAATCACGGAAGGCATCCGAAGCCACGATGTCCTTCAGTTTGAGGAACATGTCAAAAAACTTGAGGATCATCTCCACATTGCTAGAGGACTCTACCAGCATGTCCACCATCTGACGGGCAATTGTGCCGTTCACCACATTTCCTGAACCACATGGAAGAAAATGAATGCAATAGAAAAAGACAGGACCAGATAGAAACTGTAAAATAATCTGAAAATGATCTTTTACCCTCCAACAGTGAGAGCAGCATAACAACCATGTCTTTCTGAAGGTCAAGAAGCTCCTTTAGCAGGCCAATCTGGCTGGAGTCCTACGACAATAAAAATAAGCACATGACCTTACAATAGAAAATAACAGATTTTATATTATTCTGAAATATTAGTTCATATCGTGATTAGGGATGTAATGGTAAATGATAAGATGTTAAACAGAGGTATAAACATTCCATGGTTTATCACAGTGAAACTTTTTGGAACTTAAGGTAACCCAATTACTTCTTCTAATGAGGTATACATATTAAGATACATCGTTATGCATAAATTAACAAAGAATCTGCTGCCATAAAAGTTAATTCACAAATGTTATCCTTAATGATAACATATATAGCCTCATTATGTGTATGCATTAAGCCCTTTTCTCATGTCTCGTCAAGTGCCCAGGAGCGCAACCAGACAAGTCATCACCTCACCGCAATCCTATTACATTTAGCCCATATTGTCCTTACGTCTACTGTAAGTACCGATTGAAGACCGACTTTGTTAGGTTTCTAATTCCAGCCACTGAGCGCCAACTAGATTAATTTGGAATTGTTTTCAAGCGGTCATCACAATGCTACCTGATGTGATCAAGAGTATGTTGATCACAGACGCAAGCTTTTGTAGTTCTTACACAGCCCGGAGACATTGTTTGTCACTTACTTCCAGCCATTCTACTGTGATTTGTTCAGAACACGTTCCATTTTGGTCCACTATACAAGAGCCTGTAGTGTATCTACATCTAGCTGCTCTACCTGCTCTACCTGCCCTACCACGCAGAAGTAATGTAAAACCTGCATCAAGACTGTAGTCAGCCCCTCTGACAGGAGATCAAATATGAACACGAGAATCACACAAGCTGGGCTACTGCTTTATTTTGAAACATAACAACCAAGGTTATTAAGTCAATATAATGGTTTTGACTGGAATTAGATTTGCATTAGTCTGTTGGATCTGGCCAGTACTCTGACACTGCTACTCGTTTGAAACTTGGCTTGAAAGACATGACCCTGTTCCCAACCCCCCTGGGTCACAACCCCTGGAAATATTTGGTTTTGGATTTGAATTTGATAAGAGCTGTTTTGCTGTTTGCAAAGATGTGATAAGTGCAATCAAAAAATTAAAAGCACCACTAAACCCCAAAGCATCTCATAGATGTATATTTCTATACATTCACAAGAAGAGTGCCAACCAGAGTAAGTGATTGACCTTCTTAACACAGTGTGGTTTGTGTTTGGACATACCTAATAGCTAAATGGATTCACTAAATTCCCGTAATATGCAGAGAACGACAAAGGATCATAATAACAGATATTAAGTTGGAAATCACCTTACCTGTAATCCAAAAATAACCTTCCACATGCAACTCATAAAATACATGTTCACATATCATATATGACATCACCCAATGTTAGAGTTAATCAGAATGTAACACACAACAAATGAAAAGCATCCTCCCATACTGAAGGTTAATTATTGGCGAATGTAAATGGCACAATCAACATAATTCTAACCCTTGTTAAATATGTGCAGACAGAGTGAATGGCAGATTAAAGTGTATATTTCAACACAGGCTGGGTGTCATATTAATGGGTATACTCCAACAGCAGCAGTTAAGGAGGACAGCTCCTTTAATCAGAAAGTCTTGTAATCACCTGCTTTTAAGAATAGAGTGCCTAAATTGAGATAGGCATATGCTTGACTTTAAAAACGTGCTGTTGTCTAATCCCAGAGAGAGAACATTGTTTCACCTTTTAGAGGGTAATTCTGCTATACATTGTGGTTTGGAAAACTCTAAATCGTAATAATGAGGCAAAACATTATCTTAAGAAGAGTATCACTCAGATTCATACAGTACATATTAATCCTATGACCAACAACATTCTTGGTGTGGTATTTCCAAGATATTAATAATTTGGTGTATGATGCTCTGACCAATCAATAATTTTATGTGCCTTGGAATTTTTTATGTCTCGCCTAAGTGTGAGAAAGATTTGCAAATACTTTTCTAATTAGTATTTTTCAACATGAACATTTTTCTTCCAAAACTAAAAATCAGAAACAATGCTCTAGTTTGGGTTCAAAATATATTTTTTCTCCAGGTGAAGGGCTCAACAAATATGGGAAATAGCTACAATAAGTAATTGAAAACATTTCTTTCAAATAAATTAATGGAAGTTTAATGAAATAAGAAAAATGGACCAAAAAAGGTGCTTGATTTAACTTACAGTAATGAAACTGATTTAGGGTAAAAACTTTCAAACTTACATACAACTGTGACCAAAGGTCAAAATGGAAAAAGTCAATCTTAGTTCAGGTACAAGATATAAAAATGGACTGTCATGTGGTAATCCTAATGTCACTAAGGTTCCGGAATTATTTGGGCTATTTCTTTGCAACATAGGCATTTCAAAGTTTGGCTTTAGAGCTAAACACCCCACAGAGACAGACAATTGCTATTTTGTGGAAAATGTTAAATCAATGATGGACAAGGGCGGTGTTGTTGGGGCTGTATTTTTAGATTTACGGAAATTATACCGTCAATCATAAGGTCCTTATAGCTAAGCTGTCTAAGTTTAACTGCACCTCTAATGCTCTAAAATGGATGAAATCATATCTAGCAGACAGAACCCAATGTGTCAGCCCATATGAAAAAGATCTGTAAAAATCATACATGTTGTAAAATGTATAATGTTTGTGTATGTTTTGTATATGTTTTCTTGCATGATTATGCCCCCTTTCCTACAGTTTGTAAACTTTGATGAACATACAATGCTCTGATCAAAGGCTGTCATAAAAACAAAATTTGGAAAGAAATTATACTATACTATATAGTTCAGTGAAATGAGTGTACATGTTTTCTGATCAAATGTGAGATTGATCTTATGGCTACTGCAAAGGTAGAATTGATAAATACAAAGTTGCAGTGAAATAAGCACACAATGTAAGATCATATTCGATCTTATCGGTATTGTAGAAGTTGTCATGAAAGTCAGCTTATGTAAAGGGCCAAGACAACCTGCATAGGGCTACAAGTACATTGCCAGGAGGAAGGTGCGTCAAAGCAGATTCTCAAGCTAACAATGGCTGAACAGGGAGAGTGTAAACAGGAAGAGGCTAAGTTGGAAAGAACTTTTGAATATGGGGCTGATATGCAGTCATCAAAACCTCAACCAGTGGCGAAGTGAAGACCCTATACATGTCCTCTATGTTCAGACAGAGCAAAACTCACATATCTTGTCAGGATCCAAAGTTAGTCTTGGCAAGGAAAATATACAAATTCTTGAATGAATTGTTTAATTAATTCTTAACTGTTAGTAGAGAGAACCCTGTGAATCACAATGACTTTGTATGTGAAGGCAAACCAGTCAGGAAAAATGTTCAGGGAAAGCTAGAGATTGGGCAAGCAGTCGTAGTCCAGTATCATCAGATATAGTCAACACCTGCCTGAAGGCAAAACCTGAACTAGTACTATGTGATAGTCAGCAGAACCCACTGTGCCATGGAAATATGCAGTAGATAAGGCTTATGACAGGAAGAAGCTAAGATACACTGAGTTAGCAATAGAGGCTGAACAGCAAAGCCAGAGTACACCCTGTGGAGGTTGGGTGCCGTGGTTTTGTAGCTAAATTAGAGATTCATGATCAGGGATTATGGCAGGTCACAAACAAATCTTTTGAAGCTAAAAAAAGAGCAGCCAAAAGTGGCTGGCTGAAAAGAGACGACATCCATTGGTGTCCTTTACATGTGTTTATAAGTTTAAGTGTTTATTCAAACAGTATATTTTTGTATGAGGGCATAGCCTCTTATTTTTGTCAATTGTTCTGGCAAAACTGATAAACCCTAAACCAGACCTCCCATTTCAACATTCATCGTTTTTCCACCTGTATGTCTTGACTTGATTTGTTTGGCCAACTGATTTTGTTTCACTTAAAAGTTTCAAGCATATGTACTTCCCTTGCTCATTTTTTTTCCTTTTTTGATTTAAGTTCATTAAGACACATTAGGTGGTTGTTTTAGCTTCATTTTGAAATGACCTGGTTTCTTTTATTACACCTTCTATTTGAATCATAGCAAGGGCCTATGGCTATGAATAACTGTTTTAATTTTAAATTTTAATTTAAAATGATTTAATTCGATTTTAGTTCATAATGCAAAGTAAAGCCTAGTAAAGTAAACACCTTTCTAGCCCATGTTCACAAAAATATTAGCCATTATTGTAGCTATAGCTTGTATTCATTGAGGCCTACACATGCCACATGGTGCCAACATTATTATTTTTTCAGATTTAAAGGCAGGCGAGTATAAAACAAACTGATAAGGGGACCAAGGTTGAATATAGTACAAACTTACAATACAAAACACAATAAACACATAAACACAATATCACATCAATAGATAAATAAAATGAATACATACTTTACCCTGCATTGACCATGTGAAAGACAGTTTAAATAATCAATATATCATACAGTTTGTGAACAATGAAAAACACTATTACATTGCAAAAGAGTCTTGTTTTTTCAGTACTGCAGTAAAAAACTGAAGTCTGGGCTCTTGTCTTCTAACATTGTCTTAATTATTTGATATACACACTGCAAGTGCCATTAAGGTTTTCACTTGTATATACTATGATTAAAGAGTCATACATATATTTAGTATCTGGAATTATATAGGAACAAAATAGGGTCGAAAGTATTGTCGCTGTGTATCACCATATCTGAATGTGTGAAAACATTTTGTATGAATACATTTAAATGTGTGAACTGAAATGTGTGAAATTAAAAAGATTTGCACAAATAATTTCCAATGTGTGAGTGCATAAAGAAGATTTGCACAAAGGTTTGCAGTTACAAAAAAGGTTTGCATATCAGGTTTGCAGTTACACATCTATCTGTTTGTGGGTAAAAAAAAGGTTCACATAGAACTCAATTGTATGTGTGAATCCAAGTTTACAGCTACAAATCTTTATGCACTCACACATTGAAAATTATTTGTGCAAATCTTTTTGTTGTCTTTTTGTTCACAAAATGCCATGCACAGCCACAGATCTCTTTATGAATTCAAAAATTAAATCTATTTGTTCAGATAGTTTTTACACATTTGAATGTATTCATACAAAACATTTTCACATATTCAGATATGGTGATACACAGCTACAATACTTTTGACCCCATTTTGTTTCCATAGAATTACACATGTAAAATATTCCCTGTTCAGTAGTCTACCAAAGTATTTGAAATGGTTTGCTTGCAAGCCATAGACAATTGTGTAAATATCAAGTGGCGAGAAGATGCATGAGAATGTAACTTAGCGTCAGAGTGATTTCTGTGTGCAAGGGTATGCTGAGCAAGTAAATTATTGATTTCACACACATTTCCCGAGACTCTATACTTTGCGATGGTTATGCATGCAAATTTGTGCCAACAAACGGGGTGCCATCTGCCTCAATCCCGCAACCATCCCTCTGAATTGAGAGAGGATGCTTTCACACTACATAGGTTTTAGAGCATCACAAATGTATTTAATTTCATCATTTCAGATTCAGTCTCTCTAAACTACTAGAAATCTTTTTATTGCTGTAAAAGTGTAAAACTTAAATCATCACAATAAGACTTACTTTATCATTCTGTTATAATAAATATAAAAATATATAAAATATTTATGGCCAGCACATATGTTTATTGCAAATTAACATCCCCACGATGCTAGCACAAATCACTTAAAGCAAAACTAATATGCTCTAAATAACAGATGCACAAAATATTCTATAGAGCGAGAAGTTGTGATTTCCTTGGAAGTATTTTGACTATTCACTGAGAGCATTGAGATTGCACCATAGACTGGGATCAATGTGATTTCATACCTTCAGTCAGCCCTGAAATTTACCAAGTTAAACAAATGGTAAAATAAAGTGCATATTAAATTCAGAATTTTATTTAATCTTTAAACATTTAAAAAGAAAGTCAAAGGCAGAACTGAATTAAAAGGTTTTCAACATTTTTAATTGTGATTACTATTCATTTGATTATTTGTACCACTTGGTAAATTCAGAACCGATTGAATGTATGGAACCACTTTTCATACCACTTTGTATGATGCAAATAAATTGTCAGAAATACTTCTAGAACCAAGGAAGTCATGCCACTTTGTTCTATAAATGAAGCTAATTTGCAGGCACTAGAGTATTTTGTGCACAATGTGTACTGGTTGTCTGTTAAAAGTTTATTATTACACTTGTGGCTATGAAGATAAATATGTAATTTCGTCATGCGCATTTAAGCATGTGTGGTATGTACAAATTATATTTGAAATTAAGGAAACACAACCACAAAGACTTTGCTTGTAGCTCTGTAATTGTGCGGGTGTTTTTTGGTATGGCTTTTAAACCAGTCATTTCACATTTGACATTATGCTTGTGTTTCCTTTATTTTGGCATTTTCAGAATTGGGTTGTTTTTTTTTATCTGTAGAGAATATTTTAATAGAGCATATGCTTGTACCTGTGCCAGCTTCATCATCATATGGGCAAAGACATGGAGGAAACCGACGACTGCATCCCACAGCCTGCTGTGAGCCAAGGACTGCTGGTTGCCTGTGCATGGGCCCTGAGGATCAGGATTAAGAGTTGCACACAAATAAAGAACTCAAACATCCCAGATAAAAACTGATGAAATAAAATAAAAGCATTTTGTTTTCAAACTTTACCTGAATATACTCAGTCAGACTGTTGAAAATCTGTTTGGCCACCGTCATTGCTTTGGAGAAATTCTTCTTCCCAGGTTCATCAATGATGTCCTTGCCGGAGTAATACCAGTAGAAATCACTAATGGACTCCTTTACAGAGAGAATGAGAACAATGTCAAGTTAAAGCTTTTCTATTTTCATTGTGTTACAAATATACAATGTTACAATGATACAATGTTACAATATACTAAAAGAGATCTTTTTTATTTTGGCACTTTCATGTATCATCTTATAATGGCTTTACACACATCACATACATATACGTTGGAGCACTGAGATTGTTTTTACAAAATTAGTCTGATTGGAGTTTTGCCATTTTGTTCATTCAACTGGACTGATTTACACCATGTTGATCACAGACCACCAAGGTTGTTGTTGTTTTTATAATACTACTACTACTACTACAACTAATAATAATAATGTCAGACAATAACTAAAGGTAGGGGCACATAAGAATAAAGGAGCAAATACAACAAGAATAAAAAATGTAGAAACAAATCACGTTTAACATATTGTATAAAACTCTAATAGGACGTGAGAGCTAGCGGGGTAAGTTGTGTCCAGTAGCAGAAGGGGAATAAAGAGTACAAAATAAAAAAGACCCATAATGCACATTTATTGTTTGTATCCAGAGTGTCCATACCTGCAATCGAAGGAGGTAATCTACGGTGCAGATGATAATGTTGATGGTAGTGGTGCTGCCTGTCTGGGTACGCAGGTAGTTCTGAAAATCTTCAGCAAAAAAAAAGAAAAAAAACATCCATCGGAACATTGTGACATCAACCGATTGTCGTTATAAGGTGTCAAGGTTACTTTGTTCATGTTTGGCTTTTGTTTTCATGTTTGGCTTTTGTTTTCATGTTTGACTTGTTTGATAAGTTTCAGTTCTTATTAAATAAATGATTCCTTCTCACCGTTATTGTGACCCTCACAAAGCAGCTGCAAGAAACGGAAGAGGTCACATGTAAACTCATCATCTGCCATGACTTTCTCACCTAAAGAATAAAATGAAGAAGAAAGCATCAAAGGTCACGTAGAAGACAGGCTTACGAGTTTTTTCATGACCAAGTTAAATATAATGAAATACAGTATAATGAAACTGTTCTTCTATCACAGTCTATACTAAGGAGATTTATGTTTTGTTTAAATTGAAACCTTCAATGAAATTGCCAAAACAAATAATAATGGACTGTTTAATTGTAGACATCGACAGCATCGCATGCAACACAAAAACACACAAAAATAACACAGTATCTAAACACATAAAAGTACAGTCAAGTACTGTCATCAACAAACAAGGGACATTACACTGAACATACCTAAGACAGCGTGACAGTTATAACATTGACACACACACAGATACAATCATGCAACACAGATCTACTCAGCTCCTCTATTGAAAGGCAGAGAGGTTGGGGAATTGTTCAAGCAAGACAAAACGTTGAGTGGAATACAATTATAAAGTAAGTTATAAAGGGGAATATATAAATGGGTAGTACAACCAAAGGAAATGACAAATATTGAATATTGATTCCTTTGTCCTGTATATAGATTTATGTGGGGAACGGTGGCGTACAGCTGACGAGTTCCTCCCGCGACTCCTCCTATTCATCGCCTGTTTCTGTGGCACAAAACTGAGTGATGTTTATAGCAATCTTTAGAAATAAGAATAGCTTTACTATGATTGGTGTGACTGAAAATAAATCTGATAAAAGTTCATAAGATCCTTAAATGCAGAACCTAATTACTCATAACAGAGATGTACACCTTGTTTTTTCCAAACGTTTTTTTTTTTTTTTTTGCATATTGAAAAT
>OMKK01056620.1:0-10933 GCA_900302305.1 Polymixia japonica | reverse complement strand
AGAACCGGTTCCTCTTATCGATGCCTGGCTCAGCGAATCCAAGCGCATGACGTAATTGGAGAGAAAAGCAAGTGGGGAACAGAATGTCTGAAAGAAAGAAGCGCTCCAAGGCTTGGCTGCATTTCACAAAAAAAGACGAGGAAACGGCTTCATGTAAAAAAGACGAGACTAAGAGCAATGTTCATGATCATCACGGAATCACGGATTTGTTGACACGCGAAACCGGGGTAGTCTTAATTCATTCAAAGCTTGCCGAAAGTAGTAAGAGGCGTAGAATTAATTGTTTTTACAGACTTTAGATCGAGAACGGTTTATTTTCTGCATATTTTCGATCTGGGACGTGAGGAATACATTTACAGACGAATTTCTCTCGTCTTTCGCCCGTCATTTTGGTATGTTGCAGTCAGCGCTGGTGATGCATTCAGGTACCTTTGGAAACTTCAGAATCTGACGAACAAGCCCATTTTTTCCACTTCTGGATTGGGCAAATGGTTTGTAAATGCCAAGCATCTTAGCATCTGGAATCGATAAGAGAATCGATAAGGAATCGGATCGATAAGAGGGCATCAACATCGATAATTTCTTATCGATTAACATCCCTAATAATCAGAGACACAGTGGGTACCTTGTCGGATCTGTAGCAGTTCTGTGGCAGTTTCTCAGCCCCTAGAGGAGCAATCAAAGACTTTCCCCATCTCCTGGGTAAAGGCCGACAGACTGGAACAGTCGAAAATGGGCAAAAGTGGTGGGTTGCAGCTCAAAAATCAACGAGCACTGGGAGAGAAAGGAGCATCAAGTACCTGGTTCTCGTGAGTAGCGTCTTGGAGATGGCAACCAGGGTTCTCGTGTAGGAGATGCAGGGGTGGCAGGCAGGCCAGGAGACTCTGTAGCTGGTCCTGAGGTGGGCTGAGCAGAGAACTGGAGCTGATGAAGCTGGTTAGTGATAGCTTCCAGGCTACCAGAGGCTAGTTGGAGGTCCTGGTGGTTTCTCCCAAATAAGGAAAAAAACCAGGACTGGAGTAAAGCGGATCAGGAAGACAAGCTGGTTGAGGTTGTGACAGTAAATAAGACATTGCACCCTCATACAATAACTATTCAGGTGCCTTTGAGCAAGATATTTAACCCTCAAACACTAGCTAGTGCTATGCAAATACCCCTGCCCTAGGCTGCAGCTGTAAATAAGAAGATTTGCCTGGATAAAGGCACAATCCACGGCTGGTATTTACTGCCAAAATTCACTACGATGGCTGACGCTGACTGAGGCAACGTGCAAACCAAAACAACAATGTTGTTATAATTCCACTTAAAAACCAATCGTGGACTGATGGGTAAAAAGCAGATCTACCTGCAGCCGACATACATTGAAGCTTCTTCTTGCACGTTCAGAGGGCAACTTACATGAACAACACATTCTTTCTATTTTAAAACTAAGATTCCCATTCTCCTGAAAAATCTAGATTATTAGACTTGCGTAAGGTATGGTGCAGAAGACCAGCTGTCAATAAGGCATTGCGCCGGATTCACTCCTAAATTTGGTATAATCTTCAGCAATGAAAAAAGCCACACCAAATTTAAGTCTCCAGTTGTATTGATAGAGGATGAGTTTAGCCGGAGGGCAAGGAAACTGCCAGCCGATGTACCTAATTAGCTTAAATCCTCTAGCGCTCTGAGGAAGGTGATATCCATGTTAATAACAGGTTGTGAAAGAAATTTCAGATGCGGAGAGTACGCCTTACATAATGAATGACAACGGTGCAGCTGGCTCTTAACAAGTTTCACCTACTGGACAACACGCTGAATACCACTAGGCATTTACAAGGCACATTGAAATGGAGAAGGGAATTAGCGTTAATCTAAATTAGGGTTAATTAATCTAAAATGCATATAAAACATTCATATAGGCGCACATGCTGGTACACAATCAATGCCTGCACACACACACACACACACAATGGTATGACCTACTTGTAAAGACATTCGATTGACTAACTTTAATTTAATTTAACGAACTAACTGCCTAACCTTTTTATAGCATCAAATAACTAATTAAAACCAAACTTATCAGAAAAATGAACACTTGAACATACATCAGAGTGATAAGAACTGCCTAAAATGACAGAAACTTTTTGGGAAAATTTTATTTGACACGGAGGGGGCGGGGTTTATGACCTATACTGCGGCCAGCCAAAAGGGGGCGATGAAGATATTTGGCTTCACTTTTGGGGAGCTGTCATGCGTCCATATAGTCTATGGTTAATATACACACACACACACACACACACACACATTTATAAGGCACTTAAGAGCCAACTCATTAGGAGAATATACATGTAAGCCTGGCAAACTGCACAGCCTATTAAAGGTCAGCGTTCCCAAATGAGCTCATCTAGTTTACATTCATCCAACAAAGAGACATGTGGAATGATAGCAATACACCAAAGTCATTACTGAGCATTATGTGAAATAATGACAAGCTAGTACCCACAGTGGTCGGGTGACTTCCCTCTATGTACCTCTTCCCTCAACACTCCCTGGTTGCCTCATTATGGTCCGCTTTGTTTGCCACTATCTTTCGTTTTTAGTTTCGCCCTCATTACGTAAGGCAGTTGTGCTTCTTGTACTATGTGTGTCAGAATGTACTGGGAAAACTCTGGAAGTTGTCAATAAGTATCCGCACTAATGTTCTTTCTTGTGTCCTTGTACTAATATTTCAGTACTTACTGAAAACTGTGAGTTGTCTCTGCACATCGTATAAAAAGCTAAATCGTCGTCAGACGGTAGCCGATGGGTTCTAAGACTGCATGTCGGCCAATGCGTTCCGCCTCTTTTGCTCTCCACACGGACTGTTTACGTCTGTGATTGGTCAATACTACTCGGACTACAAACGGAAACCAGAACACTTCCAATACCAAAATCTTGTCCCGTTGTCTACAGATCCTGCATTCATATGCAGATATCTGTTTATAGAGATTAAGATTGTGTTAAATTGTAATTTTCCCAAGACTGCAGTAAACAACAAAAGGATAACGTTAACGCGAACATTTCTTTCTCCATACTTTCTCCATAACCCCTTTGATCTCAGTGCTGACTTCGACTCAACTTAGCTCAGCCTCGGTCTGGTGTTAGGGGGACAGGATTACAGTAATCTTGCTAATAATAATATTAAAATGTATTTGTATAGCACAGTTTACACAGTGCTTCAACAATCTAAAGTGTGACTAAACGTGAGAGGTGAAGTTGGGTTGAGGTGGGGCAGTTGGTGAATTTGATTATGGCCTTATGATTTGTGAGTTTCTTTAATAACACAGAGAATAAAACACTCCTCCCTGTGCAAGCACACACACACACACACACACACAGACACACACACACACACACACATGGATGTATAATTTTGCCCAAACATATTTCTACTGACACAAGTGACATTAAGAAACTGATGATCATTTGAATCAAAACAGGGTTGCTACAATCAGAATAATGTACCTCCTGAATTCAACTGACTGCCCGACAGCCAGGAATTGATGGGGAACATTGAAATTATTAATCAAAAACATTTTAACTACAAAAACTTCTAAATGAATATATATTTTTAGCAGTCTTTCATATTGTATCTGACTACGTGCAGAGTTCTAAATCTCTATCATCTCTACAACAATAACCTGTTTGTGCCTACTCTTCCTCGTCTCGGAAAAGAGATAAATCATGTATAAACTCAGTGATGACTATTTCAATGATCCCTCGTCATTTATTTGTGCTTTGATGTTCCAAACCTCTTTCTATCCACAGCTAAAAGCATATTCTGCCAGTCTTGTTGTACAATGCCTTGAAACATTATGCCCCTGGTGGCTGAAGAATATGAATAGAGACAGATCCACTCTCCTTTTACAACAGACGTGGTAAATAAAACTACTCTGGTCACTCTTCTTTGTGTAACGCTACTTGTTGTCGTACTTTTGCTCAAACTTTTGTTCAAATACATTTTATTTTTAGACAATAGAGTAGCGAGTACAGGAAGATCTGCCATTTACTACAAAAGACAGTCATTTAACCTCTAACAACTGATATAATTAAAGGTGCCCCGACCCCAAACTTTTGCCATCTATTATTTGCAACAAAACGGCCAATCAGTTGATTTTTGTGAGGTACAATTTTGAAACGCACGAAAAAAAATCTTTATTCAAGTGAGCCGCTCTTTCCCTTTTACTCTGTAGTTTTGTAGACAAGTAGTTTTCTCTCACTTCGCCTTGAGTAAAATATAAGTGGTTCTTAAGTGAAATGTTTCTATACTTCTGCTCTACAGCAAAGACACACAGCAGGCAGTCTGCTGCTCACAGAATCCTCCCAATTCCATCATGTCCTCCTCTCCCTTCAACTGACTGAAAGAAACGCATCAGAAATCAGTTGACTGTTCTCTTCCTCCACTTCTGTCACAGAAATAAAAGCCATATTTAGTACCACAGAGTAATAACATTTGTTTTCTTGACATCCCAGTCATTACAGTAAGCTGGGAACCACTCTTTGCAGGCCAGTAACGACCGGGATGCATCACACAATGACATTACAGTCATATTGATGCCAGCCATTACCCACTAATCCCGACTCTCTGTGTGTGCCCTCGCCGTGGCCCCCAAAGAGAGGAAGGAAGGCAATAAAGGCCACTTACAGAGATGTATGCCCACAATTTCAATAATTTTATATTCAGCCATTTTAAGTGCTTTATGAAAAAAGCACACTTTTATAAAAAAAAGAAAAAAAGAGTACTCTAAACAAATTTCCCCCATGCTACAGAATGGGTCTGGGAGCTGACTTTGACTGTAAGTGCTAGCCTTATTGATTACTTTAGTCTAGAGCCACGTATAAAGACTTGCATTCCTAAAAGCTTTTGCCTTCTTCATAGAATAAAATGGTACAGCGCTCATATGGACCAGGTTGCTCTGGAGCTCTCTACCGCAAAATAGGTTTATGCTGACTAATTCTGCCACAATTATCTAGCATTTATGGCAAAACAATATTAACACAATGGTGGGGCCATCTTTGTTGTTTAGGATGTGACTCCGTTTTCCTGTGAGAGCAAAGCAACTTGTCAAAAAACTGTTTCGGTTTAAAATGATGTACCCACCATTTGAAAAAGAAGACACACTCATACACCTAGAACTGACAATTATATTGAGTGGAACATTTATATGGGCGGTGTATTTATTTTTTCCCAAATGAATTAACACTATAATATTTTGAAAAAATATGCAATAGTGTTTACCTGTGAAAGCAAACCAGTGAAGTAACCCATTTTTATCTCCACTTGCCCCCATCCATCCAAATCAAGATGATAATAAGGCAATCCATGACCACCACAAAGGTCAACTTAATTAAATTAATTCCTTGCCAAAAGACAACACACTCTGTAGACTGTGTAACCAGAATACAGAAACATATGACTCTTAGGCTTTGACAAGCCTTGAAAATTCACACAGGTGGCACGGCTTTGAGTCACGCCAAGGGCAACTAAAACTGTTACCTGAATGATGTATTTTTTTTTTTTTTTTTTTGCAGACAGCAGAAATAGCTTTGACTGGGTCAGGGTTTGTGATTAATCACCATTGCAACACATTAATGGTCGCATTACTGCTTTGGTCAGCTGGGAGGCATCATCACGCAAAGCTACAAAGGGATGTGGGGGATTCAGGGTAGGGGGAAATGAAGTCTCAAGACAGTGGTCTGCAATGCATTCTGGGAGCCACGGCCGGTGCACACTGCAAAGACAAGGCATTAATCAAAGAGACGCCGAGCTTTTTTCAGGTGCCACAGACTCCCGCCCTTCTACCAGTGATTGATTCGTATTCTTTATCCATCGATTTGAGATTTTGCGCTCTAATCAGTTGTCCCCAGTCACATCATGGCCTTGAAGGGGATCATTACTGTGAGCCAGAGATAGGAATCTTAGTATAAAAGCACTGGCAACTAAGGATGTGGCAATTTGGTCAGCCCCAGAATGAAGGCACCATTTCAGATATCTGTGTGTGTGTGTGTGTGTCTGTCTGTCTGTCTGTATCATACTATCATAATTTCATAATTGACTATGATTATTCCATTAAGTTGTATTCATGATATATTGTCTTCTGTAGATTAAATGTTATGAGCTTTAATATTCAGAAAGACACACACACACACACACACCTTTGTCTTGTGTGTGTGTGTTAGCTACCCCAACACCTATCAATACAGTTTACTTCCCAAGTCATTTGCTCTCTATTAGATTACAACTGGGCTTGAATGTGTCTAATCTCTAATCAGATGTAAGAAATCTCTAGCCAGAAGGATAACAAACCACAAGGTACAAAATCACTTACACTGGGTGCACAAGCCACTGTGTGGAAAAAGACACTGTTAATACGAGCAGTGTTTCATATGTAATTCAATGAACGTAGCATCGACGCTTGAGGGTAATTTTAGTTCTGGCTCTGTCCTCGTTTTGGTCCCATTTATGGTTCTGTAATAGGGTGCAACACTAAAATGCTTTCCTTTGGATAGTTTATCATGATCAGCGTAAAATTGCAAACAATACTTCTTTTTGTGTTGGTGAGGAATTAGGATACATTATACTATTTTTTAATTATATATTTCCTCTAGAAATGGCGTTAATTCTCGCTGTGGTGTGGCCCGGCTGTCGAATGAATAAGGAGGAAACACTAACATAACCTTGCCCTAGAGGGAAGTGCGGGATGTATTACTTTGGAACGTGTTCCTGCTCACCCATAAACTATAGAAAACCACAACAGCTCTCTTTGGTCTTTACAACATGATTTTATTGTCAGCTTGTTGTGTAACATGCCATGTACTTAGTACTCAGGCAGTAGCCATGGGCTCGCTGGCTAGTTTTAACTAGAATCTAAAGCTTCCAATTTACTGGTGAAGAATGTGCAGCTATTGCAGCGATAGCATTCTATTCAAATTGTTCATTAACTGTAATGAGAAAGTGATCTAATATAGGAACAGATTCATATTCAGCGCTGAACTCAGAGTGATCCCCATTATAGAAGAGAGGTGGTGACTTGATTAAAAAAGGATTATATCTAAAAATTACTGTATTTCCTCTTACAGCATTAAGTCAAAACTCCATGTATCTACGCCAACATTGGGCCATGAGTTTGGAAACACCTCAGATGTGGATATCAGGATATCAGGATTGCCAGTCTATTTAAGGTGTCAATGGCAAAACAAATTTAGGTCGGATCTTGTGGCCAACTGGACTATGTTACATTTTAGCATTGTCGTATAAGGACTTAGGTGGTCTAATCGTATTACTTACAGTGCAGGCAAATATAAAGGAGCCATACTAGAGCATGTTGCAGGCATTGCCTAATACCCCTGTGATCACAAGAGAGCTTGGCCAAGCTCTTGCTTGACTCATGTGGGATTCAATGATGAATTGTAACTCTGAGTCCTTATAGTGCTCTTTTATTTAAAGATCCCCTCCACTCAAAAATATGTTTTTCTTATGTTTACGTCCCCTAAAATGTCTGACCTTGACTATACTGACTTGTATCTGCGCAAAGTGTGTCACTAGAGAGGTGTTTTCACATTCCTCTACTGAAGGGGGAGATGTCTGTGCATCTGTGATTCAAACGTACCCCAGGCAAGCAAGATTTGGGAAGACACAAATTCGAAAGCCAATCACTGTCTAATATGCAAATGCCGGCAAAGAAACCTGAAACCTCCAGCGCAGAGCGGACTTGTCAGTACAGAGAGCATAGTGAAAGTTTTGACACACTGTTAACATCGTAGCAGATATTATTGGTTTCCATCATGTGAGCTAGCGTGACGTATGTAATGCTACCTGGCTATAAACAGAATGCTTCACAACCACTAACGCGGTGTCAGCCACTGCCAGGTACAAGCTAACAAGCTAGCAAACAACACAAACAAACGAGAGATGCTAACTACACGTAACCATTCTGATATGTCTGCTAGTCGCTGATTTTGGTGCAGAACAGACTCCTCATGTGAGTCTGGGTCTGACTGAGGCTCAAACACGTACGGCTGAATCTCTGCGATATTTCCTCTAACGCTAGCTGTCTTGATGCGCACTGCTATTTCACCTGCAGTCCAAGCAGGTGGTGGGCGGGGTGCGAGGCCTGTGACATTTGCATATTTGAATATTCATATATGCAGAATTTCTCAATGAGGGAGAAAGAGTAGATGTGCTTTTTAAAAGTTTTTTTTTTCTTTAAACTTTTTATATGGGAAAACCATGTTAAACAAATTATTAATCATAACAGAGTCTACTCTAAAACGTGTCTGGAGGGGAAGTTTAACATAGGATCAGAAGTCCTAAAATAGTCAGCTCCTGAGAGAATGTTAGTCACTTGAGTTACCCTTCCACCTTCGGTTATTTGCCTCATATGTGGCCTCTGCCTATCGTTTGATTTTCATTTTTATTTCCCCTCTGACTCCATTATAGTGACTGTGATTGACCCAGACCTGCCTGGAATGGAATGAGTTCAACACACACAGACATGAATTAAACATTATGGCTACACACAGAGTCCGCTGTGAGATGCTGCCTGCTAAACCGTGTATTTTGAGAGCGTGACTGCCCATATTTACAAAGATATCAGGACAAAGCATTTTTGCAGTCACCTATTAACATTCAGAGAAACATATCATAATGTTTTCAAAGCGATGTGCAACACTGTGAAATGATAGTGGACTGCGTCATGCTGTCATCTTGAAATTCAGGCAGGTACGAACTATGGCAGAGATGTAGCGAGCAGATTTATAGAGGGGCAGGTACCTCCCCTCCACACACACACACACACACACACACACACACACACAGATGCACGCACACACACACATACACACACATCTTTCAAAATGATCAAATCCGTCTGCATGCTACCATGTCTGGGGCAAAAATGAATGGATATACACTGTTTTAATGGTGTTGTTAGAAAGCTTTAACATTCTAGATACTCAAATATAAAATTTGATTAAATGCACGCTGTTCCAAATCTTTAGCCCTGGATTTCGCAATGATATCGCTGCATATTGATCGTAGTGTTATTTGTGCATTCCCAAATGGCCATGAATGACCATATTTAATGTAATAAACAAAACACCAATACTTTAAATAATGTTCAGAAAATCATTTTAGGTGAATCAGTGTACTACATTGTGTTTTGTGAGACATATCCGTTTGGCCTGCTGCCTTCTTCAGTGGCTGTTTATGAATGATAAACTCAAGAGAGCAAGTTAAATGTAACAAATAAAGTGTTACCACCTAGAGGCAATTCCTCTGTTTGAGAGCCATGGGCCAGGTGCTCAAAACCCAGAAATCTAGGTTGGAGGACAATGAGTCACTCCTTGTCTCTCTCTCTTTCTCATTCTCTGTGTCTCTCTGTCTCTGATGAGAGGGCCTCCTCAGACACACATCTATAGTGGCACGCTGCCCGTAGGGTGCTTAATCATTGGCGTAGACACAGTCGGTATTATAAATAGTGGCGCTATATCACAGGCTGCAATAAAAGCGCTCCACGTTGTTAGCCTGAGCTAATCTGTTTCCCAGTAATTTAATATTTTCATAGGCGTAGATATCAAAAGATGAAATATAGCCAAGACAGGAGAGGCGAGGCGCTTTATACAGGCTCTGGGTGGCAATTTGTTGCTTAATGAAGCCATTAACCTCACACTACCAAACTTGATGCAGGCGAAATAATGGCTTCATTAGAGGAAAAACTGCAGCCCTGTAAGCAATAACGTAAATGTGTTGGTGTGTATTTACTCACCAACTAATCGAAAAAAGCTCACAGAACAGTTAATATAAACAAATGGTATTTGTTATTTACAATATTGTTATTTCCAACACATAAATAAGCTTGCTGATTAAACAATGTTTCAAAATAAATAAATAAACAAACAAACTTAATGCATGTTCTATTGAGAGAGGATCAATTCTTACGTAGTGATTTTATGACGTACCAAAATCATCATTATTATCACTGGCTTTAATACAGGTGTATCTACCAACACCAAATGCCTGTATGGGTGTAAGCGACAATGGCATTGTTGTGCATGGCGGTTCAAAGTACAATAACGAAATCAACTGTTTGTGCATTCTCCATCTTCTCCCTTATCGTTACTCACAATGCATGACTAATCAGAAAACTAATTTTAATTAAGATGTGTTAATTAGTACGAGGCGGAGCGGGCCTTTGCATTCCAATGATGACCTGCCACCGAAGACTGCGCAGAAGTTTAGTCCCCCCCTGCTCAGCTCATCCGGAGGTGGTACGGTGACAGCCCGCAACCTCCGCGACGCCCTCCTCCTCTCAGATCTGTCAAGGGATCCGTCAGGTTTCTTAAGTCAGTCACTGGCGGTGACTTTTGTTTATATCTCCCAGCTCGTCTCTCCAGTTCTCAGTGGTTCCCGCCTCGGTTTAATACATCATTCATTAGATTATGGAAAGCCATTAGTGTCAAGATTGTGAACTTGCAAAGTCTTTGCGGCACAGTACTTGGCATGCAAAGCAGAGTGCTCTGGCTTTTTTGCCTGGCTAAATATCGATGACAGCCCTTGTTATGGTTGATGGATGAGCTTTATAATTAGATGGTGCCATTGCTTTGGACTATTAATAAGGGTTGTGAATAAATTCTCTCCCTGCGCTGCCAATTTTTGTGCCGTCTCAGATTTGCTGGGACCATGGCAGGGGGCGGCCTGCGTGGAGCCGTCTCTCCACAGGAGACATGAATAAACATCATCTTGGTCCCAGCACTTGGAAAATGGAAATACCTGAGTCACTATTTCACACATTATCACTTCTGATCCTTTTGTGCAGCTCAGTAAGAGTTGTACGATGAGCTGCTGTGAAAGACCTCATCTTTATGTTGTCCACGTTTAATATATTGTCTAATTATATTAGAGGGAATTTCC
>OMKK01056615.1:0-12215 GCA_900302305.1 Polymixia japonica | reverse complement strand
CCCTGTTAGAGATAATCGCGCCCCCCTCGCCTTTTTACAGGGCAGTAGCGCTGCGCCGTGTAGCAGAGTCTCTGTTTTCTGGGGGGCTGGGTCTGGGGCCAGAGTGTCAGCGCCGCTGTTGAGGGTGAAATGAAGCAGCGAGTGGGTCAGCAGCCCCTGCGCTCAGCACTCTGCCGCGCATCCAGGTGGAACAAAGTCCTCACTCAGCGCCTCACTCCGGGCTTCCTGCCGAAAGGTGACATCTCCGTGGCTTAACGGCCGCATTCATCTGCTAAAGAGCATACAATTTGTTAATCATTTCCCCCTCATGACAGTCCCTGCGTTTCCAGATGGTTAAGCAAACAAACAAAGTATGCAAACGGGCGCGCACACACCGGCGAGCGACGGGCGGCCCTGTATTAGTCAAGTTAGAGGAGGAGGCCGGTTTCAGCCGGCTTAGACCCGCAGGTGAACCAGGAAGGACTGCGCTCTAATGAGAACTGAGTTGACACCGAGTCACCTGCGGTCCGGGGGTACTCGGCGCCGCGGCGTTCGGTCGTCTGCGTCCGCGCAGCGATCCGCCGTCGGGAGCGTTATCGGGACGACGTGCGCAGAACCGTACAAATGCTTTTCCCTGTTCGGCCCGAGAGAGATTTGCGAGGAAACATGTTACTAGACATAGCCGCTCCTTGCATTTAAACTGCGTCCTTTCAAGAAATGTAATTTTAGTATTTGTCGTGTCATACGAGCTCACCTGACATTGACGCGCTGAATGGAAAATGACACAAGGAAAAAGGCTCCCGTGTGTCTAGAACGGGAATAATGGCCGTGTGTAATTACCTGTAGTGTGGAAGATTTGAAATTCATTTTTCACAGTTGGAGTGACCCGGCTGCCTGAGCGGTTGCATAGATACTATACAACTCATAGGATTATTCTGCATTATGCCAGTTTAAATGAGGGTAGCCGCAAGCTGTGACCAATTAAACGTGAACAAAGCCAGCTCATCTGCTCAACTCCTCTTTTAGTAGGTCAGTGAAGCTGATGGAGAATACAGACACGTACGCTCCTCGATAGCTGTAAGCATAGCGTTTAGTAGCCCATTCACAACTCCAGCTGTATACTGTAAGCATTAAGCATTCTCTGGGTAAGAAAAAAACCCAAAACAAAACAAGCACCGCTTACAAATATACAGATTCCCGCATTTCCTAAATACATTTCCTCGACAAAAGCAAGGAACGTCTGCCTTTCTAATTTCTTCTTTTGTTTGTCTGAATGTTTTTTTTTTCCGCGTGATAAAAGAGCGTAGCGTACTGCAGAGGCTTTTGTAACGCAACGACGCGCGCGCCGGGCCGAAACAACCACAGAGACAGAGCTGCAGAGATACGGGACATGCAGGCAGTCTGCGGGGAGGGTTAGGTTACCACTGGAGTGATGTATGACCTGAAGTCCTGTCTGAGGGCTCGTGTTACAGGGCTTATGCTGTTATACAGAAATGGCTCTCCGTACATGGAGTCGGGGGCTAAAGTAATGTATAGACCCCTGTTGTTGCCAAAGCTCTGACTCAGCTTGCCGACCTGCGCCTCTAACCCTGACCTCTGGTCTGATTGCTGCACGGACATTTTAGACACGCGCAATGCCGCTACTAGCAGACCGTATATTTTCCAGGCATAGCTTATATATTATATATAGCTTGTATTCACATTCATTCGTTTGATAAGATTGGCCGCGTAACTTGTAACATCGGCAAAACTTGTTTTAAGTACGGACAGTACAGTGACACGCTCTGCTTTCAGAAGCTAGAAGAAGTTAATTAAAGTTTGATTAATTGAAAAGCACATGCCGTTTCAAGAAAACAATGATGCTAACGATACATGTGGTTTGTCTTTATAGACAGTATTTCATCTAATTAATTTCATTAATAGGATTTAGTCTTAAACCAATGCATTTTGTGATTACATTTTTATACAATACATTATTTAGTTCCTTGTGAACTCTACTGCTTAACATTACAAATAAGCTAATAAATAAATAAGCTCAATATATTAAGCATTGACATTTGCATAACATGAATGTACACACGTACTCATTTCTATTTTGACGATTTCAATTCGTTTTCCCTCTGTTAATTAATGGTTTTGTTTTTCTGTTTTTCTCAGGTTACCTTCACAAAGAGGAAGTTCGGCCTGATGAAAAAGGCCTACGAACTGAGCGTACTATGCGACTGTGAGATAGCCCTCATCATTTTCAACAGCTCTAACAAACTGTTCCAGTACGCCAGTACAGACATGGACAAAGTCTTACTAAAATACACAGAGTACAACGAGCCCCATGAGAGCAGAACCAACTCTGACATTGTAGAGGTGAGTTAGCGTCACTTTCCTTCTCTATCAGGGGTGAAAAACTTATTAGTTTTGCCTTCTTTCTTTCACAACATCCATTTTTTCCCCCCCTCACTGTACGCAATTATTTTCTCCTTTAATAGACAAGTTGTTATGGAAGTACAATCTTGTAATTCGTTTTTTTTATGCCAAATTAATTACTAATATACATTTCTATGATATTGGCCTGGACTTCTAAGCAACGAAAAATATACTCATGGGATCCCAACAAATAGGCATAAACTTTTGTTATATCGGCGTTGCGAAGGGTAATGCTCGAGCCAAATGAATGTGAAGAACAAGTAACAGTTTCCTTCTAGTCACTATTAAGATAGGGCAGAGGAGGTCTGCATTCCCTGATAAGTTCAACTCCCCTTGAGTCCGTCAACTGACGTGGAAAACGTATCTCTGAACAGGCCCGCGCACAGTAGCTGTCTGACCACCACGGCTACCCTGTTTCCCACAGATATTGTACCTGCATGGCCTCGTCCTATAGAGACCCATTCTGTACCACTGGTGGAGACAGATAATTATCTGGGCTATTACTATAGTAGTTTGTAGTGAACATATTTATAGTATTTAATTAATGTGTTGTGAAATCCCCTGAACACTTTGCAAGCACTCCCTGGCAGCTATACTGTCTTTTTTGTTTGCCTGAGCACTAACGGGAGAATAAGCCACTTATTATGCCAGCCTACAAAATTGTCAGCCAAAAGTTTCAACGAAAAGTAAATGGGCATGATTGGTGATACATCCAGGTCCAAATGCCTTTCAGTGACGCACTTGTGGTTTCTCCTCCTATTTAAGGTCTGCTTGCAGAAGCTAGTGACTTCGGTCTGATTAAAAAAAAACAACAAAAAGCAAACACATGCCCTGTCAAGAAAACAATGATACTAACAATAAACGCGGTTCGTTTTCATCGCCGGCATTTAAAGCAGACACAAGCTGGCTTCTGTTTTCATGTTTTGACTAAAGGTGTTTCTATGCAGGCTTTTCCAGATTTCTACACCGCTGCCTCGTAATACTCCAGTGTTTTTACTGGCACATGTCCACTTAAACATAACTTGTTATTATTGCAGGCCAATAAAGAGATATTAAGGGTTTAAGATGGGAGAGATTGAAAAATTCCAAGAATCTTAGGTTTGGAAAAGCCCTTCGCTTTGTGAGAAATGAATAAAATGACACGCATGGAATCAGCTGTGGCCTGTTATCTTTTATTCATGCTGTTGCTGCTTGAGAATTACCTGCTTGGCAAAGCTGCAAAAAAGTGCTTTGGCATCCAGTAGGGCCCGTGCAGCCAGCCCTCCATCAGGGGCCCTTGGCGCAGAGCAGGGGGCTCACCTGCATAAAAAATACATGGATGCACTCCGTACTTATGTAACGGTGACCGCGAATTTGTTTTTGTCGTGACTTGGGAAAGCCTTCTTGCAGATACAACAGCCTCACATAGATTAGATGAATCACCGCGGTTTGTTTACAGCCGTTTAGTTAGGTCACGCTCTTAGCCTGCAGTGCCCTATGTACTGTACCTGTGGTCTGTTGATGTACCTTTGTGTACACAATATGCTGTAATTGGCATGTGCAGGGTACATATTGTCTCTACAAGGAGCACCAGTGGTTCATTGGCAACTAAATTGGAGGACAAACTGCTAGTGATCTGTTCATTTCCCACTTAGCCCCTCTGGCTACTCTCAAGGAGGCTGCCCCACTGCACGAAAGGCGAGAACAATGTAGCGTTGTCCCTGCTCACTCGGCCAGCATCTGTGCAGATATGCACAAATCCCCACTCGGCCTGCTGGCTATGTGGTCAGGGTTCAGAAGTGAAGAAGCAGAGCGGAAGTAACCAGCCCAGTTCAGCCTCCACTTCAGAGCATTGCTACACAACCCCAGTGTTCACTTGACCAGAGAGAGCGCCACAAGAGAAGCGTCGGAGGCAGTAGTAAACACTCGGTAGCCGTGGGATATCTGGTCAACGCTCAGAGCTAAATCCCGTCGCCCGCTCCTCGTCATGTATTTTTAGGGAGAATGGCCACTTCTTTAGATAAATTAAACGTCCCTTTATTTGAATGGCCAAGAGAGGAACGTTGCCATGCAGAATATACATAACAAATTCACACTTGAGCGTATGTTTTGCAGTTCTTTGTAGAATTTTGCTGACTGCCTTTATCACTGAGCACCAAACATCAATATAGGTTGACATTGCTCTCCTCTCCAGCTATAGAGGTCCTTATACATTACACGGATGGGAGGCCATGTATGGGTAATGGTGGGAAGCCCCCCCCCCCCCCGCCTCTCTCTCTTTATCTGGTGAAATGGGCCTCACATGAGGACACTTACTCTGGACACTTATCTAAATTTTTAAATTGCATTAGACCAATAATCGCCAGGCAAACAATCATGTGCTCATTTGCCTGGTTTGGGAGACCAAGCAAATTGTTTCCCAATTTTCATTGGCCAGCATACGCTCTCATTCCGTGTGAGAAACCAAATCAAAGGTCACATTCCTGCTCAGTAGTACCATCTGTAGATAAAGACTGGGCCGTGCAGTGTGGGAGAACAGTCTCTGTTTTCCACAGATGGAAGCATGCCTGGGCCACAGTTTGATAACCCAGCAGAGGGCTATGGACTTTGTCTCAAACTTGGCTCACAGTCTAAAGCAGAGCAGTAGGCTTAGATTGCTCCTCAAGGTGTGTGTGTGTGTGCGTGTTTGCATATGCGTATTGTGGGCTTAACATTAGCATTACTCCAGGTGACAGGTGAACTGGTGCATTAAGTCTCACTTTGTGGATTGCATTCACTTATCCGTGTGATTACAGAGACTTATTATTATTAAGCATCCCAGATCCAATTTACGTTTTTGTAAAAAAAAAAAAGCATTTCCATACCATTTTCTCAGAACTCATGGCAGGCTTTCTCAAAAGCAGTGTTTTGATTCAATATAGCATTCACTGTTGCAGTTTCACCTGGAAATAAATGTAGCATTTTCTGTTTCAGTACTAATTTGAACAGAGCCAAGTATTTTTGAGTAAATGTTTTACAGTGTAGCAAATGTTTTACAGTGTAGTTGCTATTGTGTTTCTTATTGAATTCTGTTTGTACCACAAATGAAAATGCTGCTGTTGGTCATTAGATTAATCTAATAATACTTACTCTTCCTCCCCTCTCCACTAGTGGAGGTAATAAGATTTCTCTATAACCTTACACTGTTATCCTGGGCACAGTAAGATCACTGTCTTTAGAAGATACCTTGAAATCAGATAGTAACTTCACAGACATCATTTAGCATCTATATGTCCTTTCTTTGAGCATTTCAATACAATTAAAATAAATAGCAAGGCTTGGATTAATTGGGTTTGCAAAAACAAGGAATTGACATGAAGTCAACACTTTATAAAGTAATCTCATAGGATAGCTGTTGCGGATCAAATGCTTTAAATCAATTTGAGTGTTTCTAGTGAATTTCTAGTGAAATACTAATGCCTTGACATTATAAATAACTGGAATGCCACAGATGTGAAGAAATTACTTTTCACTGCTCTTTTGTGTCTCTTTGCCCCACTTATCTGTGAGGGTAAACAACCACAGAGCATTCATAGGGAAATTCTCCTTATCTTCCATATACTCGAGAGGGAGGGCCATTGTTAATGTGGTTTGGGAAATAAAGATTATTTAGCATTTATGTAAAGTTTTGTGGTAAACAGGCCATTCACTAAAAGATAATCAGCATTAAAATACCATGTAATTTCCATTAAGTTTTTAGTTCATTATCATTACTGTCTACTGTTATAAATGGGAATATATTAATCATTCAATAAGATATGTAAATTTTGACCATTGTAGAATGTCAGGCCCTGTATGATTTTCTTCAGCACTTTCCATTTGAATTATACCTTTCTGTCCATTGATTGACTGTTGCTAAAATTTGCTATTGCCTTATGCAAGTTTGAACAAAAGCCATTTACTCAATTATCACACCTAATTATTGTATTCCTCATCATCTCAACCTTTTTTCTCATCTCGCCATCCTTAATGCTATGGTTTTGATGGAAATGATACAGTAAATGGAGTTGGAGTGTTTCAAATGCATTTACAATGATACAAAGAAGATGATATCATCAATTATGGAATGAATTTCTTTTAGAGCTTTGGACTGTGAATGGGCACCAGAAATTTGAAACAGGGGATGTTTATGTTGTCAATCAAAGTCTGAACAGTGATTAAGACTCATTTCTATCTTAATGAATGCAAATTGGCACATCTGCTATAGTGGGCTAGCTGTCCAGACTCTTCAATTAGCATGATTGATCAATTATCCTCCTCCTGGTGGCTCTGCGGAAACAGAAGCTGAGAGAGAGAGAGAGAGAGAGAGAGAGAGAGAGAGAGAGAGAGAATGAGTTAACTATTTGGAGAGAGAGAGAGGCACAAAGAATGAAGCCCTTCACTTTACCCCTCAGAATACAGATTCTTTATTTGATTTGACTACAACAATAATGGAACTTCATTTGACTTGAAGGGGACTTTCACTTTTATGTACATTCCTCAAAAATAGACTGTGGCAATTATAATTGAAATCGCTGCAATTTTATCTCTGAACATCTGAACAATCAACAAAGGCCGTTATGTTGAGTACATCTATGTGTTTTACCATATAAAAGGTTTGTTAGAGATCAGAAGGTGATAATGCTTTAGATGAATACTGAGAAATAGTTGTATTACTGTACATAAATGGCCTCAAAAGGTTAATGGTTATAATTTTAAACAAGTTTATAGGTTCTATTGTCCAAACACTAAGAATAATGAATGAAATTGTAATTGCAATGTTGGAAATATACTTTTATTCTTTTTCTTCTTGGATTTTTTTTCCTGTATTTCATCAGTTTATTTGTGTTGGCATTTCCTATTGTAAGACATCAATTCTACATAACAAAAAACATCATTTGCATTTCAAATCTCTATGTAATTCTCCATCAGCAGAACAAATATTCCTGCGAGAAATGAACTTGAGTCATGCAAATATAAATCAGGATTCTTTCAAGTACAAAGTCTGTCGAGGATATAATGGTACGCGGCTTGTTTATGTTGATTTGATAAAAGTAAGCACGTTTTTTAAACATCAAAGTGCACCGACTTTCCACAGAGTATCAGAGGCGGATTGTCCTGAGTGCGCTGTATTTCTAATTGTGACATACAACATGGGCAAACAAGAGATGCTGTCACCGCTCCCAAGTGTTCTAATGCAACTTTCAAGAGTAATAGCTGTCTGGACAGCAGAGTATTTGCATATTTACTTTCGAAATCTACAACGCATTAGTCGGATAATAATAAAATGCCGGACTTCCAAATGGGACAGCTGGAAACTCTGCTCTGCATTGATTATGTATCTTATAGAATGAAAATATATGTTCCAGCACTCGGGCTACAGAACTGATAACGACCACTTATCTGCCCAAGTGTGAGGTCAGTTTAATTAGTCAATGGGTGAATTTAATTATGAACATTTGAAAAGTCACTGTGCTGTAAGTGTTGTATAATATACTACAGGTTGTGATATGCTAGTACATCTTACCTTAGAGCTTGAAGTTAGAGAGATTTAACTAAAAGAGGTCACAGTGCTAACTTATGATTAATGGGCCTGATTCAGACCTTGACTTATTGATTGTTTTCTGAACAACTGGACTAGTATTTAAGGCAAATTGAAAACTCTCCACAACTTGGCAATCGAGATGTGCCTGGCCATTTTTGTGCCTGGGTTTTTAAGGGATCATCAAAGAAGAAAGCATTGCCATGGCACACGAAGGCTACCTAGAAACCGTGTGCCCAGTGCATCCAGTGTTGCTGCATAGAAAGGACTTTGATCGTCTGATAAAGGACAGATTCCAAAGTGCTGCTAGCTTTACAAACGTCATAGGTGCCACCAACTGCATGCATATGACCATTAGGGCATTGAGCACAAACACATTTCTAGAAATAGGAGAAAACAAACACACTTCATTGGTATGCTAGGGAGATATGGCCAAGCGCAAAGTTTCAAAGCAATAAGCTATGCTATTGGGGAGGGGATAGCCTATCATTTAAGATTTTGTAGACTATATTGTATTGAGTTTTATCCAGTTAATGTCCCGAGTGCAAGTTTTGTTGTCCTAACCAAAACAAAATTAAAGGCTCACAATTTAAAGGCAATTCTCTGGCATAAAGAAATAAAACAGGTGAAAAGCCCATGGCCCAATTTGGTACAATAACAATGGGGAAAAACAATGTTTTCAGTAAACACTTGCACAACTAAAGGCACGCCCAACATCTTTGATGCGCACATTGAATGGGTCAATTCTGAAAGGAACATCTTAAAGGTGCATGTCTCATTCTGTGAGAGACACCATAGGGCAAATAGGGCTGTTACCCACACACCTTTAATTATGTGGGGACTTTTAGCCTCCACACATTTCTGTCACTGACAACTATGATTTTTGATAATAGTAATCTCATACATAACACAATTAAAAAAAGTACACAATAAATCAGTGATGTGGTACTTTGAAATAAGAGAGGAGATAAATATCAGTCTATCATCAGAAGGTAAAGAGAACCAAACAGTTAAATATTAGGCAAAACATGCTAGATTATGAGGAAAGGTAGGCTATGCCATTGTGTAATTCATATATTTATATTTAATATAGTAATCAATGTTGCATTATTGTTGTACCTTAATAATCAACCCACATATAATCTTGGAAGTCTTGATGCAGACAAAAGACAGCTTTGATGTCATTTAACATACAGTATAAGCTTAGTTAGTTAGCTAACCCCCCTCTTTTAGCCAAAGTTAGGCGCCCACGGGAGACACACTTAAACTTTACGCTGCCTACGTCTTTGCCTGTATTGTTTAATTTTTTTCAGTATCGCAGTAAATTATAAATCATACTGTCATTTTTTATTAGTTTTCTTTGCACTTAACTGTAAAAATCTGTATACTCTATGCTTAATTGTTATCATACCTATATCTATCCTCTTTATATCCTCTATCCTCTCATCTTTATTGGTATATAGCTATAACTAGCTCACAGCAGCAGAAGCACTGTACCTCTTAAGATAAATCAAATGTCATTGCTGTTGACATAGACTTATTGGGTTGATGTTGATTTTCCAGGGCATTCCAATATATGCGAAATATTCTGCCCACCCGGTTTTAATATTACAGAAAAAAATAAATATGTGCTTTTGGGCTCTAATGATTTACTTTGTATTATTGATCACATGTTTACCTAGAGTAACTATTTTTGGATAATGCACCGTGTAGTGCACGGCATAATTTGTTTGCCAATGTATTGCCAAGTATTTATGTGTTTTAATATGTTCTTTCTATATTGTCTCTGGAGAGGGTGGTGATCTGTGAGCATTTGTTTCCCTTGATTTATTTGGTTATAAAACTTTATTAAACCATGTTATCCTCTCCTTCATTAAACGCTTAAGCGGAGCAGGTTGTGTAAATGGCCAACTTCCTCATTCCTTTGTGCGGAGCATTTTGTATATTTAATAGCAGACACTTCACTTTTGGCACATATTTCAGGACAGGTCAGGTCTACAGTTAACCTGTCAGTCTGCAGTCAAAACAAACAGTATTTTCAGCTGCTCCAGAGCCTATTTCCAGAATAGTGCAGTAGGACAAGCTACCTAAAAATAAATAGGGAATTCAAATGCATGTGGTAACAGAGACATACCGTAAAGGCTATCTCTGTCCGTCAGCGCCATGGAAACCCAGTCTTTTCCTCTGATGTTTGTTACATACGGTTATGGTACGTTGCTTCACCTGTTACAATCTCTGTAAGAAAGTGCTACCATCCTTATTTGGAGATATTGACAAGATAAAACACAACTAGCTACCGTAGTTTCTACGATGTTTTGAGAATACGCTCAATGCCTGTAAAATAAAGCTTTTATTTATATTAAGAGGTTTGACTGCCAGAGACATTCAGTACAGCATTTTATTATTACATGATGGGGTAATGATACAATTAAAGGCCTCTATTCTCCCATCTGTGGTTTAAAATGCTTTCTTTACAGTTCTCAGTTTTAGGGAAAAAAGACACAATAAAAAATGCTCTCCTCTGTGTGGCTTTAATACTTCTTTCTTTCCCATGGTTCTAAATTATAAAGCCGCTACCATTTCAAACTAATGGGATGAAAGTTATCTGAAAAGTCTTCACACAAGTGTAGCAGTACTATGGAATTGCAGCTAGTCTCATGCTGGCTTTCAAAGTGCCCCTCTTTATAGGACAAGGACTCCTTTTCCTCTGGGCTTTTAGTGAAAAAGGGTCACCACTCCACTTTTCGAGTTTTTTGAGTGTAATGAAAGCAAGGGTGGTGGTAATTTTCAGAAGTATCTCACAAAATGTACTATTTCTGTCCAACTTTACAAAACAGATACAAAATCACTGTTTCTTGGTTGCTGTGGAAACGCATTTGATTTGGAAACAAATGCATTTCAAAGCGTGACGTTTTGTTTTATTTGAAACATTTATTGAAACAAAAGTATCAATTAATTGCAGTTACTTTGCATGATTAATTATATACTATTGCACTAAGGTCTACAAATGTTTGATAATTATGCTGAAAATTATACAATAATTTTCCTTAGACTTAAAAAAAAACAGCTTACAGGCCCACTTTTTTACATCTTTGTTCCTGTTTTATTATGTCCAAGCACCCCTGTGTAATGTCTGTTACCAGGTTACTGCTAAGAGTTTTCTGTTTTTGGCACATATTGTGCTTCATTGACGTCAGAGCTTTTTTTTTTTTTCCATCCTCTCCAGTATGATACATATTGTGAATTTCAAGACTAGATTCTCCCGAATAGCGTCGAATAAAGACAACGAAACAAATGGTACCATGGTGCCGTTTTATAAACATTAGCACCTAACAACTTAAAGGAGACAAATGTTAATCTTAAATGCCTGAGCCCTACTCCTGTTCCCTCATTAATCTGAACCAGTGTTTAGATGGTAACACTTAAGTTTCAAGAATAGGCACCAATACGGATATTATAATGTGGATAAAACACTCTCCCTGAACCTAGCGTCACACCTAGAAAGGCAGATCCTAACCTGTCTGTCTGGGGATAAGACTGAACCTGTACAGCCTATCCTTGCTGCAGTCAGCAGAGGGGCATGACCCAGTGTCACTTGCAGTTGGTACTTACAGCTCTTGGGAAATGTTTCCCATCACCCACTGAGTGCAATCAGAGTGGAGGCAAAGAGAGAGTTTTTTCCCTCTAAATTGTAGCAGCTCTCCTTACGGAACTGTCTGACACTAAAGATGTCTGACACATACGGTACGTCCTTTCTCATAATCAGCACTGACAGAAAAATAACAGAATAATAATTTGGAGCTCTGAAGTATATGCTCGCTGTTTTGTTCGCGGTTTGTTTTTAGCCCTTTGCTGGTTTTTGTGTTTATCTTTTCAAGCGCACGTACCCGCATAATGTTTTATCTAAAATACTGATGAGAAAATCTGAGACCCAACCCGGCACCTGTCAAAAAGTGCACACTACATAAAATAGGTCAGACTTTGAGCTGGCCTAATTTCGGTTTGATCTAGTTAAATAACAGCCGAGCTACAATCCTAATCAGAATAGCCAAACTGGCACTGTGGTTAAGAACATAGCTCATATAGGTGACCACAGAAGCTTGCCTGGACAGAGGAACAATGATAGCCATGAGCCCACCCCCTGTGTTCTCTAATGACCTTGTGGTCACAGCGACTGAAATGAATCCATGCATTCATGCACAGAGGTTTCTCTGCGTTAGCTTGTGCAACAATCAACTTGCCCTTGTGCCCCCCTCCTCCCAGTGTGAGTGCTGTG
>OMKK01056614.1:0-12176 GCA_900302305.1 Polymixia japonica | reverse complement strand
TGTGTTTGACGGTATGTCATTTTTAAAAGTATGGACCTTGGAGCAAGAAATCAACAGAGACAAATAGCTACTATAGAGAATTGATCAAGCCATCATTAGAGTGTGTGATTTACTCTCTCTAGACAATTTGACACAAATTGTATCAGCGACCTCGCATTAATGGTTAATGGAAGTTGGGTCAGAATGAACAAAGGCCGTCCGGGTGATTGATGGGCGCTCAAGTAAAGCGCTCTTTAATGGCAGAGCGTCTGCTTGACTCAAGCGCTCTCTCGCTCTCTCGCTCTCTCTCTCTCTCTCTCTCAGCCCAGACTGCCATTGAGGAGGGGGGCCGAAACACCGCGTCTCTCTTTGTGGGTGGGCGTGCCGCTGTCTCTTCGACTAGTCTCACCCCGAGTCTAGGCTCTTGCTCCGGTCACTCTGATCGAGACAACCGGAGACTCAGAGCACTGCGCACTGGAAATAATGTCCCATTCATTTGTTTGATTAGGCTGTTTATGGATAAGGACCGCAAGATGCTGGCTGTTACTCTGCTGGTGTGTTTAAGTCCGTGTATACTGGGGCAGCTGCAGGAATCCCAATTCGGAGAGGACATTTATTCCGACTTGGCTGACTTTGATTTAGACATTGTAAGTCCTTTCAGTGGCGACAGTTTTGCACTCAGTGGTGTGACTTCTTCACTTGACCGTTTTATTGTGTCCACAGGCTCCGCGCAGGGTCCCTCGGCAGGTGAAAGCCATGTTGACCAAGGTAAAAGCCAAGTTAATTAGTTAATAGTTAATTAAGTAACTTATTTTAGGCTATAAACTTATTTGCGCCTTGCGCGTCTCGTCTTGGTTGTTGAGCACTTTTGTTTCTTGAATTGAATGGCTTTAAAATAATCATAAAAACAAGTAACATCACATTTTTATTATTATTTATAATAATAATAATAATAATAATACAAATAATTAAGTTAAAGTATTTGTATTAGAAGTGAAGTGGATTTTGTCATCCTATTCTGGGTGTGACGCAAGTCGAGTTGCCAAGCGTGCAGCAGATTGTGCGCCAGAGAAGCTGTAATGAAATGACACTCCTCTCAAAAATGCGCTCCAATGTTTTGGAGGAAATTTGCCTTCCAGGCCTTTGGAACTATCCCTACAGCGCTTTGTTAAACTTCCCATAATTGCCAATACGCACAATAATTATGCGCACAGTAGCAAGTATGGCATAAAACAGCATATTTCACAAATACGATAGGCCTGTTGATGTTTTACGCCGATGTAAGCATAATGCTATTGTGTTAATGCCTCTGCAATAACGGGTTTTATGCCCACTGAGCAGGAAACCAAACCGCACATCCAGGAACTCTCCATCAAGACCACCATCATTTCGCGTTATGCCTTCACGGCAGTGTCCTGCACCATGCTCAACAGGCACTCCGCCGCTGCAGAAGGAGTCTTTCAGTTCCAGATCCCCGCTGCTGCTTATGTTTCTAATTTCACAATGTAAGAGCTCGTTTCATTCCTGCGCTGCAGCAACAGTAGCCCGTGTCACAGGATTTAGACAGTAGACTGTGGAACCTCGGCAAGTGGACATCAATTAGCAAGTGGACATCAATTAGTTTGACCCGTTCAAAGCGCAACTGGAGCTAGGCATGTTGGGTGTCATGTATGCAGACTGTTCAAGGTTAACTATGAAATATCCTATGTTGCTATTGGACAAATTAGTTCCCCTTTGCTGCTCTTCCTAATTCGTGTTTATTTGGTTGCTCAGTGATTGGGTGGATTTATGATGTTTCAGTTGCCATGGGAGAGGTTAGGGAGGAAGCTAGGAAGGGTGCACACAGAGGTTTATACTCTCATAAACCCCGGCACAGTCACTGCAGATCATTCATGTGCAACACTGTTAAATATAAATAGGTGACAATAGGAAGTTGTCCAAAAAAAACCTGCTGCAACAATAACAATAGGTGGTCCTGCATAAGAGCGCCGCTCTAATCCTTGACCCTTGACCCCATGAACCAGGATCATTGGTGGGCGTGTCTACCAGAGTGAGGTCAGGCCCAAGGTAAAGAAGGTCAAACAGGACAATGGGGGCGATGCCAGACCCAAGAACAAAGAGTCAGGCGACACACGGTAAGGAGAGGCCCGAGTGTGTCTGTGTTTGTGTGTGTGTGTGTGTGCACATGCTTTGAGTACGTGTGTGGCTAGCTTCTGTAGTCTGATCTCTCTCTCTCTCTCTCTCTCTCTGGTGTGTCTTTTTAATTACATAGCAGATCTTATTCCCTCTCATGTCGCTATTTTGCAAACAGACACTGATAATATCCCAAGTAAAGCCTCTGTGCTACAATTTAGCAGCCTCAAAGAGTGTGTCAGCGTCTGACCAAACGGAAGTGAGTCTGGAATAAGATCATTTCTCTGGAGACAAAGATTGTCATATAAATCTGGGACCCTTCAATGGCAGGAAGAAATGACATCATGCCCTTTCCAGCTGTTGTCCAAAATATGACATTTTTTTAAATGAAATGACATTTTTAAAATGCTGCATGACTCAGTGGCTCCGCTGTAAAATGCAGAGAAGAGAAGGACTTGGACTGTTCAATTAACCACTCCACCTCCTCCGCCCTCGTCTCCTCCCAAATTCCCCCATTTACACTTTTTCCTCTATTAGAATTCCCAATTTTTGAACATCTGCTCTCACACGATCTCCTCTCTCCTTCTGTCCTCCCTCTACCGATTTCTCCCACTTCCCTTGCCCTTGCTCCTCCCATTCCACCCCTCCCAAGCTCCGAGTCGGAGGTGGAGGTGTTCCGGATGGGGGCCAGCATTCCCGGGCGGAACCGGGCCGTCTTCCTGCTGACTTACGAGGAGCTGCTCCAGCGCCGCCTGGGCCGCTACGAACATGTGACCAGCCTGAGGCCCCTGCAGCTGGTCAGCCGGCTCAGCCTGGACGTCACCATCGTCGACCACTCGCTCGTCACATTCCTGGAGGTGCTGCCGCTTCGCAACGCGAAGAGCCACAGCGCTGCCGCAGCTGCGTCCGGGCCTAATGGACCCAAGACGCCAGGTAGGGCGACACATGTGTTTTCAATACGTGCAAGGGGTCGAGTTCCAGGGAGGGAACGAGTGACAGTCTTCACGCGTTCCACCCAAAGCCTAATCTGTGTGAAGTTCCAGTAGGCGACACCCACACTTTAGACCTTAGTTTAGGTTACACGGCTTGTTGACTTTAATTGTCTAGAGGGGGTGTGTTGATATCCCAGACTCTCCTCTTTGGCCAATTAAAACACGAGCACGTTTCCTCTCTTCCTCTCGTCCTACTTTGCCTCCCGCCCTCTAGCGAAGCCCGAGCCTCCCGTCGCCACGGTGATCAAGCAGAACAAGAACGTCTGCAAGGTCACCTTCAGCCCGAACATCGTCCAGCAGGCCCGGATCACCACCAACGGCATCCTGGGAGACTTCGTGATCCGCTACGATGTGGAGAGAGAGATGGGGATAGGAGACATACAGGTTAGAGCCTACGTGACGCATACGCATGACGGCGTTCCTGCCCCCGTACGTTAAACATACAGACACGCGCGCGCAACTGACAGTCAGAACACATTCAGAACGAAGACAAACGGCACATTTATATTTTTATATACGAGTCCTAATATTCTGTCAAGAATACCCTCATACAATAACCACAGCATCTCCACACACAGTAGATCAAGTATGTTAAACCATTATAGGTCATTTTACTGCCAAAGGAAAAACAGACTGTAAAAGCATGGCTAAAAAAATGGAATAGCTTTCATATTGTGTACACACACATAACCCTCCCAACTCGCTCCCATCTCTCTCTCTCTCTCTCTCTCTCACACACACACAAACACATATATCCACCCACCTGTTAGTAATTCATTTCTCAGGACTACTGCCAGCCCCTCGCTCTACAGCCAAACGTCTGAGCAATCACATGGTCCTGATAATGTAATCAACTACTGAAACTTCTCTTTCTCTCTGTGCGTGTCTCTATGCTCTCTCTCTCTCTCTCTCTCTCTCTCCTTTCCCAGGTTTTAAACGGCCATTTTGTTCACTACTTTGCTCCCAAAGACCTGCCGGCGGTGCCCAAGAACGTGGTGTTTGTGATCGACACGAGCGCGTCCATGTTGGGAACTAAGATCAGACAGGTAAACGGCACGCTCGCTGGAAATGCGGGGAAGGGCCATTGACTTGGGGGAAATTTCATGGGGTTACAGGCAGTCTTGCTCCAGGTTTGCTGCAAAAGCGATACAACCTTTTGTTATAAAATGGAGAGTGAGCGGTCCACTCAGCTTTAGTATTTTTGTTATCGTCAAATGAGTCAGTGGTTAAGTATCGAGCGAGACGGAGCAGATCAGGAGAACAGGAGAAAGAGTTCTGGCTGGATTTGATCCCTAGGCCATCGGGGAAAGTACGCGTGACTCCAGCGGTGGGAGACTTAACCGCTCGACCATCTCTGGGCACCGCGCAGCCTTTTCTAGGGGAACGTGAATGATTGTACCAGATAGCGAACCTGACACCACACCTCCTCACTCCCACACAGGAACAGCAATATCAGGCCTTTTCCTCCATCTGTACTAGCATGATAATCCCCCCTCGGTCGGTTACAAATCTGGTCTCCGCAGCTGCCGTATCGTACATCCCACTAGCCTGAAGAACAGCGAAGAAAAGGGAGGAACAGATCGTTCTGAGAGAGAAAAGTGGGAACATACAAGGCCGGTGCTGTGAGGGAGGAAGGTCAGCTGCCTATGGGGTAATGGAACGTTCTGGAAGACGGCAGCCTCGACCCCTCGGTCCGTGCCCCCCACCCCATGCCGGCCCCCAGCGGACCGCTGTAACAGAACAACAAGCGGGCTTTGATGTGGCTCCACAATAGAGGGTTTCACTGTAGGTCATTCTGCTGTTCTGACCCCTAGCTGTATACAGCCTGTATAGGCAGCTAATAGCCCCCCACTCAGTCACACCCACAGATCTGGAGATCTTAGCTTGTGAAACTTCTAAGGAAAACTAGACAAGAGAACTAGTGTGTATGTGCGCTGCGTATATTTGTACACGAGCAAACAAATACAAAAACTGGGCAACAGCAAAAAAAATTAAAGATGAACTATCTTTCTGGCCCTATTGCATGTTTGGTAGTTTTTTTTAACAGTATCTACCACCCTCCAGGGCTTGTGCGCATTAGTTTAGTTTGTGTGTGTGTGTGTGTGTGTGTGTGTGAATAATATGTGAAGTAATCAAAGCTGAGGAATCCTATAGCTGGTGAAAGGGCTACGATTGACGGCATGGTGTCTAACTAATACATTAGCATTACAATATAATAACCATGGTAACACCGTAGCAACCATGAGCACAGTGCTGCTACTGTGTTTTCTTAACCAGCGTCTGTTGCTGTTGAGACCAGATTTTTAACACTTGATATATTGTATGATGAACTCAAGATACAAGGCATGCAACATGAAAGCGTTATGACAATCAATTAAAGAGTTTTATTTTATTTATCCACCATTTTAAATAACACTCTTACAAGATAAAAGGTAGCGAACAAATTTCCAATTACACACCAGCTTAAGTCCATGGTTGATAAACGCCAAGGGTTTTATTTTTGAGACTTTGAGTGATGACGTTTAGGTCGAGGTTTTTGCAAAATCATTATACACGACGGTGGTCTAGAATTACAACTCTTTAATTCTGCCTTTTCTTCTCTCTGTCTCTTAATGACTCTCTCTCAGACTAAGGACGCTCTGTTCACCATTCTGAGGGACCTGCGTCCCGGCGACAGCTTTAACTTCATCAGCTTCTCCAGTAGGATCAAGGTGTGGCAGCCCAACCGCCTGGTTCCCGTCACACCCCTGAATGTCCGCGATGCCAAGAAGTTTATCTACATGCTCTCGCCCACTGGAGGTGAGAGAAACCTCTGGCGCCGATATGAATAACTATGTCTAGTAATCTCTTGTATGTCCTCTGATATACAATCTCATTGCCGTGTCCGTTCCAAGGGTGCTCACTGCTTATTTTGTATGTAGCTTCATCTAATTATTTCGAAAGATCTAACAAAATTGGACTGGAAGCTCCAGTCATCTCAGATCTTTGAAGGTCAGGATAAATTGAGGTCATATGGGATGTAATGATCTCATGGGAAAGAATGCATTGTGAAGCCAGACAATAGTTTCCGTAGTTCCACATCCTTGACACTTTCATATGGCCAACCAATCTCCCATGATCCTCTGCAGGCACGAACATCGATAGCGCCATACAGACGGGCTCCACGCTGCTCGGTGACTACCTCTCCGGCCCCGACGCCCACCAGAACAGCGTGTCCCTCATTATTTTCCTGACTGACGGACGCCCCACGGTGGGGGAGATTCAGTCGCCCACCATCCTGGGGAACACGCGGACGGCCGTGCAGGAGAAGTTCTGCATCTTCACCATCGGGATTGGTAACGACGTGGATTACCGGCTGCTGGAGCGCATGGCTCTGGAAAACTGCGGGATGATGAGACGCATCAACGAGGACGCCGACGCCAGCGCTATGCTCAAAGGGTAAGTGTGTGTGTGTGTGTGTGTGTGTGTGTGTGTCCACCTCATTCGCTCCATGAATCCACTGTTTGTCTTGTTTCCCCTTCATCACATGCTATTTTACCAGTCCTCTGCTTGCGTCCTACCCTCGATACCTACGCATCTCCTCTCCTGATCGCTTTCTTTCACTAAAATAAGTAGTTCATGTCCGGCCAATTCTTCTCCTCATTTGTCTATAATCCACCTCTTATTGAGCAATTAGCTCTCCTTAATCCCTCCCTTCCCTCCCTCAACTGCCATCCCTCCGTCTCTCATCGAGCTACGAGGGTAAGAGGACCGCAAATGTGACGGTGCTGACAACAGAGCTCTTTAATCAACCTCAACATGTGACAGCTTGAGACTAAAAACAGCTACTCTCTCCTACGCGCATTTCTGTCTTTTCTACACACACAGTCGTTCTTTCTCTCGCTCTCTCTCTTTTGCGCACGCACGCACACGCGCGCGCGCACACACACCCACGCACACAGGATGTTTGTTCAGCCGAAGAGGAATGCGCGCGTGTTGTGAAACCTGTGTCCGAGTATGTGTGAGGGGTTAACAGATAGACTCCAGAGATAATAGGCCCTTGTCCTGCTTGAGCAAACACGCCGTTAAAGAGGTGAGGAGGTTTACGGCGGCGCGGAGCCGAGTGTGCACAGGCGCACACACAGAAAAAACACCTGTCGACACAAACACTCAATCTGCTTAAATATCAACATCCCTCTTAATAAACATGACGTCGCAGGCCTCCGTGAATTTGTGTAGTGACTCTGAGGAGCGCCACTCTAGAGGCCCCTGAGGGACTCAAAGAGAGTTCCCAAAATGCCTTGCTGTGGTCATTCAACTGTTCTTTTAAATTCTTGTAGATTTTTGTAAGGATTCAGCTGTGATCTTAGATGTAAACCAGCATGCACCAAAGGATATACGTTTTATTAGTTTTTGGCCTGTGTTTGGGCGTCAAACTCTTTCATTCTCAGTTTTCCTTCTCTGTCTTCACCTATCTTTCTAGGTTCTACGATGAGATAGGGACTCCCCTGCTGTCTGATATCAGGATCAACTACACGGAGGACTCGGTCCAGTACGTCACCCAGCATCTCTTCACCAACTACTTCAACGGCTCCGAGATCGTCATCGCTGGCAAGCTGACCAACCAGACTTCGGACTCCCTACACGTCCAGGTTACCGCCAGCAACAGCGACAAGAACATCATCCTGGAGACTGATGTGCCGCTACGGCAACGGCAGGTGGAGACAGAGAGGCACGTGAAGGAGGCTGCTGTGGCAGCAGCAGCAGCAGCAGGGGCCAAGGCCCCGGCGTCAGGGGTCACACAGGGGTCAGGGGTCAAACTGGGGTTAGAATCGGAGGGGTCGGTGGCAGAGGACTTTGTGGAACGCGTCTGGGGTTTCCTGAGTGTCAAGGAGGGGCTGCGGTCGCGGCTGCGCAGCCAGACCAGCAAGGAGAGGGAGGGGCACATCGAGCAGGCGACCAACCTCTCCCTGACCTACCACTTCCTCACCCCCCTCACCAACATGGTTGTAGAGAGGCCTCAGGTCCTGGCTGACGGCACCATGGCCCCAGCACCCACCACCGCCCCGGCGACTGACAAGATGGCCTCATCTGCCAATGAGCTTCTGGATGAGGTGGAGGAGGACACGCCCCAAAGCCTCCACAGGAAGAAGCCCGGCAGCCAGAGCTCCGCTGTTAGCAAGACAGTGGGTGAGGCTTCCATAGTGTTCTCTTCTATTTAAACATTTCCCTCCTGTTATTGTATTAAACTGTGCACCACAAACAGTTAATGTTAATGATATGGGATATAATATAAGACAATTAAACAACGGAAGCCGAATGACTCATTGTAGGAAACAAATATTCTTTTCCTTGTAGGTAAAGTTGAGAGGAGGCCAGCCAAGAAATCCATCACCATCTCCAAGACATCAGGTGATTCCCTCTTTCTGTACACTAGCATACATTTTTGCCCAGCCTGTTTGTCTGGCTTCTGTTGTAAGCTCAAGTATAGTTTCTGTGCTTCTAGCTTCTTTCCTCTTTGCTTTTGTGGTTCTTCTAAGGGTCCTTAAGGGGGCTTGAAAGGGAGTAGCAGGGAACTGTACAGTAGACTCTCTCTACACTCTGTGGGGGCGGCCTGTAATTTGGACGCTCGTCAGACAGACGGTAGTGATCACACTGACGACGAGGGGTTAAGAGACGCCTCCGAACAGGACCTGGAGAGAGGAAAGAACACAGGGTCTAATTGAAATACCGAACGCGGACTAGGGTGACACTTTAAACATGCGAGTGCGTGCTGGCGAGTGAGATAGGGACTCAAGGGCAGACAGCGTCGAGGAGACGAAAGAGAGAGATTTTGGGATTCCGTCAGAGGCAGTTAGCGAGGGCTAATGACCCTGTCATTACCGTTGCTCTCTCATCTTTCCACTATTCATCTCAGCTAGTTCTCACAGGCCTGCATAAACTCCGGCGAAAGATATACGCTATGTGATGAAATGCGCGGCAAACTCTGTCTTACGCGCAGCTACGGAAGGTGCTCTGCAGGAGCAGTCCTTTGAACATCGAAGAACGTTGCCAAATTAAAGACCGTTGTAGTTCTGTCTCCGCCTTGATGTGCGGGACATTAATCTATTCGCCAGTTTACACTAAGTAATCGAAATTTGCAGCTGCTGCAGTGTAGCACCCCTGTAGCACATAGGGGTTTACGTTGGAGAGACGGTACGCAGATGTTGAAAATTGAACCACCGAGGTTTTCGATAAGCCTCACTACTTGCTGAATCGCTAATGCTTGCAGCTGGTTTTCAATTACCTCTATTTCAGCGGACGGTGACCCCCATTTTGTGGTGGAGTTCCCCCTCAGTAAACTGACGGTGTGCTTCAACATCAACGGAGAGCCTGGGCATGTCCTTCGTCTGGTCTCTGACCACAAGCACTCTGGTAAGACTGCCGCATATCACGACGATCCATATCGTCAAAAGCACGAGATAGCGAACGCTACTGTATAACTTTCTGTCCTAGGTAGGCTTTGTGTGGGATGTGAAACCATCGTCATTTGTGTCGTACATGTCTCCAGGTGTGACAGTGAACGGTAAGCTAATTGGTGCCCCGGCGCCGCCAGGCAGCCACAAGCAGCAGCGTACCTACTTCAGCACCATCACCATCGTAGTGGACCAGCCCAAGCGGGCCTACATCGAGGTGACCCCTAAGAAAGTCATCCTGGACGGGCGGGACCGTATGGTGCTGCCCTGCGATTCCACGGTTGCCGTGGAGAGCGGCGCGCTGTCGGTGGCGATTGCGGCCAAGTCCAACGTGACCGTGACCATAGGGGGGACCATCAGCTTCATCATCCTGGTACACCAGTACAAGAATCCTGCCCCCTACCAGAAAGACCACCTAGGGTTCTACATTTCCAACAGCAAGGGGCTGTCCAACAGCTGCCATGGCCTACTGGGTAGGTGTAGACATCGGTTTGCGCTTGTCATTTGAGATGATTAAGGTTGTAAATCTTAATAAAGGGCTGGAATCTAATCAAAATCAAAGTTCTCAGGGCCAAACAGTTAAAAAACCCAGTAATTAGAACAATCAGCCAAAGATCAGATTTGGACAGCAGGACAAGCAGGTTTAATTTGGACTAGGCACACATCGTGGATCTCTCCAGCTAACTGAGTCAGAGTATGGAGTTAATATTGGAAATTTCTTTCTACTAACGTGGTCATGACTGATGCCTGTGTGGGTGGTGACTTTATAACTGACAGCAGTACAGTTCCATATCAGAACAGAAGGTTACCTTCTAACCTTGACATTTTCTAGTCAATAGCGCACACGCTGAGACCTGTCAGTTTTACATGCCTAGGATGCTGATGGACAAGAAATAGATAAGTTTGGCAGTGACCTTCAAATAGCAGACTGTCTGACTGCTGTACATGACAAACCGAGTTAGAAGAAGACACCTACTTTGTTATCCCTACACTGTGAAATGACTTTGACTCATTCTACTTCCAGGTCAGTTCCTATCTGAGGAAGTGGGACTGGCGGAGATTCCAGCCAATAGCAGAGTGCAAGGAAATATCAAAACTACGCCAGTCCTGAAGGTGAAAGAACGCTCGGTGCCGGTGGTTCAGAAGACCAGGCGCATCTACAGCGGGACACAGAGCGTGGACTGCTGGTTTGCCAGAAACAATGCTGCCAAGCTGATTGATGGACAGTACGAGGACTACGTGGTGTCACACATGTTCGAAACAGGGGATTGGCCACATGGGACTAACAGAGCCTGAGACTACAGCCAATCAGGAACCTGCGAACGAGGAGCCTCCCCTCAGTCATTATGACATGAACTGTAGATACCCCTTTGTTTGGCTTAGATCTTAACTATGTTTTACTCCAGTTTTGCCAAAATCACATCCAAACCCACCTACACCTAAATGTTTTGGCCCATACTCTCAGGCACACCTGGACTGTATAAATACCACCAATACTATTGAAGATATTTTTTCACTATTTCTAAAAGAAATGTAATACGGTTTTTTTTACTTGATGTGTATTATTTTCTACAATAATGTTTTAATTGTAAATAAAACATTTAAATCTACTAAATCATCTACTAATGCAAATTAGGGGCAGTACAAAAAAAACCTCTTAATGCACAAGTTTATGTGCGTTTGTCAAACAGCTAATAGATAAACTATGTCAACATGTTAAATGTGGCAACACAGGGCTGAAGATCACACCTGGTCACCACAGAGGTCAGCCCTGGTAACTAGCCCCCTGTTCAGCGCTGCCTGTCCCAGTACCAATGACTAGTCAGTAGACAGACACACAGAGGCGCGCGCACACACACAGACTTCTCCTCCCCCATCTCCCCTGTCATCAGCTGAAGGTCACAGGGCTGCTCGCCCCACCCACACAGGTGTGCTCTCGCCAGGTCCTGCGCAGGTGTCTGTCATCGCGCTCCCAGGCCCCGGGGCCACCACAGGAATTCTACACCAAACACGGGTTCAATGTGTCACTGATCTTTATTCATAGTACAAAGTAATAAGATACATTCATTAAGAAGCACCGTGGCACTTTACAGTCCATTTTGGCTGTTGCCAATTTTGCCTTTTTAGCAGTTTTATCCACAATTCATAATTCTTGTCTGTAAAAAACACACGATACACTGGAATACAAAATAAAAACGTGTTATGGACAAAGTATGTAAAATATAAGACTGCTAAATTACAAAGTATGTAAAATATAACACTGCTAAATTGTAAATGTAAACGGAAATGTGACAGTTTATTACATATGTAAAATAACAAAGTTGATACGGAAGCCCTGAAAGGACATGGTGGGAAAAAAAACAACCAAAAACAACAAAACTTTTGCGTTCCCGCACAGTATATTGGTATAGCTTCCAAAAATGTCAACATATGTGAAAGAAGTATTCAGCAGACTGATGGAGAACACCAATTAAATACAATTCATCGGCAAACTGAAATTGGCCTCTTATAAACGTATGCAAGACTTTATTTGATAAAAATTCCCCATTACCATGTCAATACCACAGATTTGACCACAATACATCAGTCAAATTTCTCAAGTCAAAAACATATAAAATATAAACAGAATAAATAAATG
>OMKK01056613.1:0-10268 GCA_900302305.1 Polymixia japonica | reverse complement strand
AGCGTGTCATTGATTTACAACAGAGGGAATGGTGCATTCACACGGGAGTAAGCGAGTCTGTTTCGAAATTTCCAGGTGACCGAAAGGGGGGGGGGGGCTCTGAAGATTATTTTAGATTGGCAGCCTGTCATATAATTACTTGGCCGCTTTTATCGTTGGAAGTAACACAGCTTGTGCAATGCTTTGGCACTATAGCTATTACAGAGGCTGACAGGCAGTTTATGAGCGCTGTCCATGGTTCTGAAACAGTTATGTCTTCAGCATTTAGGTGACGCTATTTAACAGCAACTTGCAATGAGTTTTACTATAAAATAAACTTCAATCCCTGTGTAACTAACATTAGAAGTAGCTAGGTATGCAGTGTAAGATCCAGAGCCATCCTGTAGTACCCTGAGACCTTAGTGTTCCTGCGACAAGACATTGCGTAAGAGATACAGTACTTGCTAGGAGACATAGGATTAGAGTTGAAGGGAGATGTTGAAAGGATTGTTTTTTAATTAATTCAACACAAAAGCATATTACATGGAGTGGAGGAGGAAGATAAAGGAGAGGGGATACAATTAATCGGGGAGCGGGGATGTGAGGTATTTATTCAAAAGATGAGTTTTTGACTTTCTGCGGAACATAGAGAATGACTTTCTGTCTTGACTGTAGTGGAAAGGTCATTCAATCATTGGGGAGCAGGGGGCCCAATCACCAGACCACCTTGGTAAAGAGAGAGCTTAGTTGCTTGTAGAGGAAGAGCTACAGGCATTAGAGACCAGAGTGTACAATATAAGCACCTGCAGGCAGCCTAGGGCGGGGATTCAGGAGGGGAGAATTTGGGGAGTTAGAAGATAAGGCTAACTCTAGCTTCCTGGATGAGTTGTGAGGACAGAGGAGAGTACCTCAAGAGCCTGGCCAGGAGGACGTTGTAGCAGTCCAAACTGAAGTGGACTCAAGCTTGGACCAGGAGTTGGAGAGAGTTGACATCCTAAATAGAATAGAATAGAATAGAAAAGAATAGAATAGAATAGAATAGAATAGAATAGAATAGAATAGAACACACTTTATTGTCCAGACGAGTCAGGAAAATTGTCCTTGGTCTCACCCAGGAGAATATAAACACAAGCATGTCCACAAGATAAAAACATCACATTAACAGAACAGAAGATCCCTCAATTGTACAAGCTCAGTGCATCCATACAGTCTACACTCCCATATTGAAGTGTGCTGTAGTTTGCTGACCACATTAATTGCATTTGGAATGAAAGAATCCTTGTAGATCTTTTTCTTTGCCAGGGGTATTGTATCGCGTGGCCCTGAGGGGAGCAACTCAAACTCAGGGTGGAGGGGATGTGTTTTGTCATTGATGATCGACAGGGCTTCCTGTGTACAACTGTGCTGTAAAGATCATCTAATGGCTTTTTTGGCAGCCTACTATTTTCCCTTCTGTCTTAACAATCCTGCTCAGCTTGTTTCTATTTACTAATGTCAAGTGCCCATGCCAGACATATTAAAAACAAGGATGCTCTCTATCAGGCTGACAGACACTTTTTCCAAAATGTCAAGACTGACCCCAAACCCATTCAGTTTCCTAATTAAAAACAGTCTCTGACTAGCTTTCTTCAAAATCAACAGTGTCTGTGAAACTCAGTTTGTGTGTTTCCAGATACTTAAAACACTTGACAGTTTCCACAGTTTGGTCACACAGTATCAGTGAGAAGAGTGGGTCTGCTTGGTTTAGAATAAGTTCCTTTGTTTTTCCAGCATTAACTAACAATGAGCTGGACTTACATCACTGAGCAAAATAATCAGAGACACCATTTTTATGGAAAAGACCCACTAAAGCCATGTCATCAGCATATTTAAATAGCTTGAAATTGCTGTTGTGCGGTGTCATTTCATTGGTGTACGCAGAGAATAATACTGGACATAAAACACAGCCCTGCGGGGCCCCTGAGTTTAAAAGAACCTCATCAGAGAGTACTTCTTTAAAATGGACTCTTTGTGGGTGGTCAGTTAAAAAATCCTTGATCCAGTGCATAAGGCCCCTGCTCGCCCCTAAGTCCAGAAGCCATTGCAGGAGTACATGCATTTGCATCGTGTTAAAAGCCGAACTAACATAAACAAATAAAATCTGGTTAGCCCTTTGTAGGTGACTGGCAACCATCCAAAGTAAACTGTCATGGGTCTAGTTGTTGTGCTATGGATGAGGTGAGATGTTTACTGACAACCCTCTCCATGCACTTGGCCAGTACAGGGGTTGAGGCTACAGGGCGGAAGTCATTCCAACCTTTGGACCCTGGCTTTTTAGGTACTTGTCTGATAATAGATGCCTTCCATGTATTAGGCACATTGCAGGTGTGCGGTAAGAACTGGAATAGTTTGGTTAAAACTGGATGGAGCATGCTGTCAAAACACATCCACGTAGGCTATCGGGTCCGGATGCTTTATGGGGTTTAATCCGAGGGAGGCAGGTGCCAACCTCCTCCTCGGACAACTGGGTTGTGGGGTTTCTGGGTATATTGGTACAGATGGTGTTGCTCTTGTCTTTACAGCCTGTGGTGTCAAATCTTCATTCACAAAGAAGAGGCTGTCATAGGGGTATCCCCTTTTGAGCATTCTACCCATCATTGTGTTAAGTCCCTCCCATGCTTGTCTGGGGTTCCCTGTGCAGAATTGGTTCTCTACTTTGTTCTTAAAATCAATTTTGGCTTTGTGCATCTTGGTTCCTAACTCCTTTCTTTTGTCTTTGACACTTTCAGTGGCGCCCCTGGGGAATTTTGTCTTTTGACAGCCTGGGCTTATTATTAGGGAATACGTTGATGTTGATTACAGATTCCTCACAGAATTTCATGAAGTGCTAGAGTCTGTCAGCTCATGGGGGTCTCTGCATGAGTCAAAATACATATCCCAGTGTGTCGTTTCAAAACAGCACCTTAGCTTGCCCTCACTTTCTCTATCCCAGCCTTGAATTGTTTTCATGATGGAGTTTCCCCTCTTCACTCATTGTCTATACTTCGGCAATAAGTGGAAGACATTATGGTCTGATATGCCAATTGGAGGTCTGCATATTGTCTTATATGCATCCTCAATATTCTCATAACAGAGATCCAGGATTGGTGATGAGCGAGTTGAACAGAGTTGGGAGATGTGCAGCTGAGGAGAGTGTGTCAATGTCCCCCAGAATGAGCACTGGTTGGTCAGCTGATCGTGCAGGCGCACTGTTAAAACAGTCTGTTATGCGTTCAGCTGCTTCTTTGTTATTGTGTCCCGGTACATACACCATTATAATAGCGAGCTGTCCAAATGTCTGGTCTGAATGATACCACCAGGATCTCATAGTATCTTGTAGCATATTTGTTCAAAAATACTGAAATGTGTATTCTGGCTCTCAGCCAGCATACAGAGGCCACTGCCAATAGATTTCTGTGATTTTACCTTATCTCTGTCTGCTCTGATTATAGATTAGGTCTATCCATCAACGTCCACATTGCAGTCCTGTTTTAACCAAGTTTTAGTGAAACAGATGAGATTGCTGCGTCGAAAATCCTCCTCATATTTGATGTGAGGTGTTACCTCATCCAGCTTGTTGTTAAGTGACCTTACGTTTGAAAAGGTCATCGCCGGTAGAGGACGACAGCTTCCTCGCCTCCTTAGTCGGTTCTTGATACCTCCTCTGGTTGTTCTCACCATTAAATAAACCACGGGGTAAAGTAATATCAGTGCCCAAGCTGTTTGCATTTCCCCTACAGGAGTGCAAAAGCAAATACAATGATAATGGGAGGCTGGATAATCCCATTGTCGGTGTTGTCGGCGTTACCTCCAGGTATCAAAGTGACATAGGCAGCCGAGAGGATCATGGTGGTTGAGAGAGTAGGCTAAACAAACAGTAAAAACAAATGGTAGGACATCACTAAACACACTCTAAAATACACTTAAAACAATAAAAACACTAAAAACGATAAGAGAGCTGTGAGACACATGAGTCAGCAGTATAACCGCGCCCCTTCTATGCTCTATGTTCTATGTTGAGTGTTTGTTTGTTTGTAAATTAATAAGAACTGAAACAATAGTTGACCTCTAGGTCATCAACATTGCAGCCAGGTGGCCATCAATAATGGAGCAGACTCCACAGACAGATATTAGACCAATATATCACATGATGGTTTCTCCTTTGTGTCAAAGACTAATGAGATCTGGTAGATGGTGTGTCAGCGTCATGAATAAATCTGGTCCTGGACAAGGCAACGGTGCCTATCGGTACATCCCATATTGTAACCCGTGTAAGGACCTGCCCACTTTTGTAGTCCAGTGCAGTTGCTGCTCAAACGCAGTCACCGTGAATAACGGGTATATAGCATGTGCTTTCCCAAATATCTTTAAATATCCATGCAGTACAGAGTCATTAAGAAAAGCAGAGATCATCACTTTTCAATCTGTCACAGCCCGCCTCTTACACTGCACTCACACTCTCTTTCATGCTTGGCTGCCACTGCACCAGCCACCTACCAGCCATGAAAGACTTCCTCCTAGGCAAAACGTCCAGCTCAACGCTGGCATCAATGTGATAAAAAAAAAAATTTTTTTTCAAATGTACAAATCTGGAAACTCTCAGATTCCATTCTCATTAACACTTTTCCGGTAACAGCAGCCTAAGGCGTCCCTGCGATCACACCTAATTTCCAAGTGCCCATTCTACATAAATTGAACGAGAGACGGCGCAAATATGGCTCCAATGGTTTCACTGCAGGTGATGGCTGATAAATTTAATTGGAACTTTTAGATGTGCACTCAGGTGAGACCTAACTAAATTAGAATGAGTTTCACAGTACTTCCAGGACAAACTCCTATCCATCGCCGCTATTAATTTGTCTGCAGTTTCTTAGTGTTTATGTTGGCTGCTGTTGAACATATGAACTCCTGTCTATGCATAAAATCAATTTCCTTCTGAAACTGATGACTTATAATGCTCGTAATGCAGGTTGAATGAAGAGTCTGTGAATGTGACTTGAATGACTAAAATGTCCCCCGTTGCCAGGTAGCATATTGATAATTTTCAAATGCTGCCTGCTTCAATATTGAAAGTAATTAGTATGTACTGTGTAGAAAAGTTTTACTATTTAGTATTATGTACCGTGACTGTGCCTGAAATCTGTTCAGCTCTACTGGTATCGATCTTAGCTATAATGCACTCTTGCATGCAATATGTGGAAAAATATTATAATGCTAAATTAAACTTTAACTTTACTACATTCAAATGGTAATGTTGGCCAGGCTTCCCTTGAAAAAGAGGTCTTTGTATCTCAACGGGATTGACCTGGTAAAATAAAGGGTAGTAAAATAAATGAATAGTGAGGCCAACGCAGCGATGCTTGCCTAACATTGTGTGGTAGGTCTTTTCCATTCCTGACTCTCATTACACAGGACAAACCTGCTGAACAGCTGTTGTTAATGCTGCGTATTTAGACACGTGGAACTGACGTGAAACATAAAAGCTGTTGTGGCTCTAAGCTGGGATGTGATGAAACATTAAGGTGATGTCATACTACTGCACAGATGAGCTAATTCTATCACTTTATAACTCCTTCTCATAACAAGAGAAAACATTAAACGGGATAATGATGAAACATTTAAAGTGAGAAAATTCTAAAGAGTAGGTCAGAATGAAAGTTGAGGCTGTGTAAGGAGTCGCTGGCTGAGGCCACGGACACAAAACTCTATTACAAACAGCCCTCATTAAGCTTTAATATCCTTTTCTGTCAGCTGGGCACTGCTTCTTTTATGTGTCCTCTTTTTGAAAGCCAAGAGATAAGTGCATCTTATGCCGTTTCCCTTTATGTCTGTCTCCAAAGAGGGTTGCTGCTTTTCAAGGTTTGGAAAAGGTCAAAATTGATGACAGGCTTTCTTTATTCTGTTGAAAGACACTTCAGCCTCAAAGAGGGGCATGCCATATCCCATACAGACATATATATGAGCAAACAATATACACAAGAGAAGAAAGCATTCATAACTCATATTTTCAGAACATGGATAAATTTGCACTTTGAAGTTGGGGAAAGAGACACTTTATGTCTGATAGTTTTTCTGTTAAGACATAACAGCATTCAAGACAGTATGACATAAAATGTAATATAATATATTATATATGTATAATAATTACATGACTTAGTTGTGGGGCCAGAAAAGGACCCAAGCAGGGATGCATTGGCAGGAACACATTGGTAGAAGGTTAAAATGACACTCAAGGTCCATCTTTACAGATTCAAAATAACAAATCAAATTACAAAATATCTTGTTTACATGGCAAAGATAGTATATTGATTTAAAATGAGCCTCTCCTCTGCTCCGCAGCTTCATGTGGCCTGCCAACTCAGGAGCAGCTTCTTATAGTGTCCATGCACAGTCAAACAACATCAGCAAGCCTCTCTGACTAACTGCCTAAAGGTGTGAAGGAATGGCTGGCTGAGACGCTGCAGAGCTGTATGACTGAGCTCTTAATGGTGACTGCTATTTTAAAGGGGTCATATTTTGCTTTGCATTTCCAGCTCTTTTTGTTTATCCTGGGACTCCACTAGAGTAGTTTTGCATGGTTCACAGTTCAAAAAAGTCCTTATTTATCTTATACTGGCCCTTGATGCAGCCTTATGCCCTTGATGCAGCCTTATGCCCTTGATGCAGCCCCTCTGTTCAGCCTCTGTCTGAAACAAGCCGTATTAGTTCCTGTCTCTTTAAGGCCCCCCTCCCTAAAAGCCCACTTTCTTCTGATTGGCCAACATCCTCTTGCTGGCATGGAAAGAGAAAGTAAACTATAAACCTACTAAGTAACATATAAATTCTCGTTCTTGATTGGAAATGGAAACTTCTCAAATCCAACCGTACATGTTCGAGCCTGAATCCGATCTGGAATATGAGAGTGGACAGCACGAACATCCACAGCAACAAAGATTGCGGCAGGACGTCTCTGTTTGGTGTACATGTGGGAAATGCGCTAAAATGCCGACTGAAGTAGAAAACGTCTGCTGTCAGGAAATAACAAAGTTAACGTAAGTACTAAAATGTTATTCTGCTGTCGCCAAACGACTGTATAGTATCTCCCTGTGCCATCAGTTATAGTTGATTGCTTATTACCTGAAAAAAATGGTTTTAAAGACATGCATGCATCATCTTTCCCTCATTGTCTTTGACTTTTTTGTCACTGCCTGGAGCAGATGAATATATAAAGAAATCTGTCCCGAGTTGACGTCAACTCGTGCCAAAAGCAGAAGAAAAACGTTTAAAGCCTAGCGTTCAGAGCAGTCTGAAGCCTGAGCTTTTTGCTCACAGGGATTACTTTATCATCCTGAGGTACCGAGAGGAAAAGAGATAGAAACACAAAGGGGGAGGGGGAAAGAAGGCAAAACCATACAGAGAAGGAAAACAGAGAAAATAAAGAATAGTCCGTGTTAGCAGAGGAGACTGCTTTAGCAGAATTGTAAAAGAGACTGTTTTAACAAGAGACTGTCTTTGTAAGAATCTTAAAGAGTGTTTTTTCTAGTGTTTTGTCAATCAAGACAAGAACAAAAGAGGGTCAGAGGGGGGTCATTCCTATGTTCCCAGGGTGGCAAGAAGAGCTCTGATTGGCCAATTAAGCGTGCGGGCCAGCGGCATTTGGGCTGATGTTGGGACACACTGGAATGGCTTCAGATTTGTGTTCAGTTGAAGGAAGTCCCTTGTTGGGTGAAAATGGGGCGGAACTACCAGACAGCCAATGTCATCGTCTTTGGGGGCAGCCCCAGGGGGATGGCTCCTCCTCCTGGTCGTCAAGGAGGATGACTTGACCTTTGTTACCAGAATATGCAAGAGACAGACAGAGATAGAAAGACAGGTGGACAGAAGGCTGGAGAGACACAGACAAACAGGTTACAGGTAAGGATAGAGAGAAAGACAGATTGACAGGCAGGCAGCCGCTAAACTTAAAATCTTATCCTCCTTGCAAACCTATATGTTCTCTACAGTCAAAAGGCATCTGATTAGTTTACCTATCTTCACACAACCTCAAAATGGAGATAGTAAAACATCAGCGGTGTAAAATCCTGATGGTGTTAAACTGGTTGAGTTGGATATAAGAGGCAGAGAGAAAGGCAAATACAGAAAGACAGAAACACATAAAAAACCTCATTGTTGTTCATCCTATCATCAAACATCCCATGCGTGCTGAACCCCATTCCCAGGTTATGTGTCAGAGAGAGCTAACTTGTGATTGTGATGCTCGTTATGTTTCACGAGTGTGTTTAAAGAGAAGCTCGGCAGGTTGTCTCCAGCAGCCCATATAACACAGGCAGAGAGAACACAGTCGCACAGCCCTCCGCCCAGATCAAGCTAACTCAAAGACAGTTGGACAGTAAGACAAATGGGAGCCAGGAGGACCAAAGAAAACATTTCTAAACCTTCTCCCAGACTGGGCTCTGGGTGGTGCAGGGGGCAGATGAATGGTTTTACTTTACTAATGTGTAGAAAGATCTACTGATTGTGTACACATATATTTAAATGCGTGTCAACCAATGCTTTGATTAGTGAAATTGTGTGTGTGTCTGTGTATGCGTCTATGTGCTATTTGTAAATGTTGTACATCTACAACATTTGTGGTTGCCCTGTTTTAGGGCAAGATAGGAAGGAAGGAAGGAAGGAAGGAAGGAAGGAAGGAAGGAAGGAAATAAGGAAAATATAGACAATATGGAAAACATTGAAAAAAGAGACTAGAATAGAAGAATAGAAAAAATTAAGTCATTGTGTGTTTGAACTGAATGCTGTAAAACAAACAACTCCTCTGTTTGTGGTCAAGGATCTTGTTTATTCAAAGACTGAGACCCAAAATCAATTACCTCTGTAAAGGCTGCAAGACAACAGCCATACATCCTGCTTAAAGGGGACCAGTCACTTTCAATAACACAAACACACACACGCACACACGCGTGCACACACACACATACACATACACACACACACATGGCCCTTCATGTGACATTGTTAAAGCTCATTTCTCAAGTCGTGTTTTGTGTGAGCTAGAATACTATTATACTCAGTAATTAATGACTGCCTAGCCAACAGGGACAGGGCCCTTGATGTGTGTGTATTATTAATTCCATTTGCCTTGTTGACCCTATGCGGAATGTCAACCCTTAAATATAAATTGCCATTACAATGTGGCTATGTTTTAATGTCCAAGGTGGGCATGTGTCATTGACTGACAGCTGTCACTCAACCAGACTGGCCTATGTGGCTTCTCTATCGACCCTGCTTTTCAGTCCAGCTCATCTGCTTCTCACTGGCCTAGAACAAAGACTTTTCTTTTTCTTGACTTTTCTCGATCAACCTTCATTACACAGTCGTCACCCTCCTTTTCCATCATTGTGTCGTCTTATCTTCTCCAGCCTCTTTTTGATGTATTCCTTGTAACCCACACCAACCCTCTACCCAACCTTTGTCTTATTTCCATCAATCTCTCCGAGTCCTAATCCTCCATTGCTCCAGTCATCCCTCTTTACCTCTTTTCCTCCTCTTTCCTCCTTCCAATGGCTCACTCTGCACTTCTCTCCTCCTTTCCCTTCCACACCCAGTTCAACATTGCCTCTGACACATCCGGCGCCTCTTATATGTCCATCTATCTCCCTATTGGCCCCTCCCACTTCCTCCTTTGCCCCGCCCCTCTCCAACCATTCTTTCAGCTTCTAAAAGGAAGTAACACCACCAATGTTTTCAGTTATTCTCTCGCTTTGTAATCACATTCCTCCCACTCGTTTGACAGCTTGGCGTTCTTGAAGGAGTCACAGGAGTTGAAGAGGGGCTTCATGCACAGCTCATACTTGTCCCGGTAGACAGCACTCAGCTCTGATTGGTCCAGCAGGAGGTCAAAGTTCATGTCCAGCTTGTTGAACATCCAGCCCAGAGAGTCCTCACAGATGGGTAGGATGCTGGTGTCAAAGCCTGGAGGAGAGAGAGAGAGAGAGAGAGAGAGAGAGAGGGGAGAGAGAGAGAGAGAGGGGGAGAGAGAGAGAGAGAGGGGGGGAGAGAGAGAGAGAGAGAGAGAGGGAGAGAGAGAGAGCGAGAGGGAGAGAGAGAGAGAGAGGGGGAGAGAGAGAGAGAGGGGGGGGGGGGGGGGGAGAGAGAGAGAGAGAGAGAGAGAGAGAGAGAGAGAGAGAGAGCTGATGTAATAGTAGGTAGGTCATTCCTCGTTAGTTGCTTTTCTGTTATAAAGGCTGCAGGAGTCTGGATGAGCTCAGACCGACAGGACGCTGTTCTCTGTA
>OMKK01056609.1:0-10602 GCA_900302305.1 Polymixia japonica | reverse complement strand
GAGGAGAGGGAGAGAACGAGAGAGAGAGAGAGAGAGAGAGAGAGAGAGAGAGAGAGAGACAGAGAGAGAGAGAGAGAGAGAGAGAGAGAGACCTAGAAAATCACCACGTAACTGTGTGTATAGTGCTTGCTGGTTATTTGAGACGTCTGGTTTCTCTGGACCGTCAGTGTCTCTGTGTGCTTCTCATTATGTGGCCTGAACAAACCTCACCAGAGATCCTCATCTCACACAGCTACAGGCAGACAGAGTCAGCAGGAAACTAACTTCTTTATATTATGAGGCTATGCTAAAACAAATGTGGTTATGCTACAACATGGACAACATGCTAATGAGAGAGTTGGAGCTACGTCAGCAGAAGATGGGTTTCAGTAGATGAGAGTCTGCTTATGTAAGATGATAACTGATCAATTGCCATCATAAAGTTGGAACTTGAGGCAAGAACAGGTCACTTTTGGCAGAGACTGGTATGACTGACTAATCTACCAGCCATTTACCAGATTACCAGACATCGTTTAGAGGTCTTTTTCTCTTCTTAAATCCTAGTTAGCTGGTGAAATAGTAAAAGTGAAACTGTCTGAGGAATTTGGGGTATCATCAGTCACTGGCACTAAATCTGTCCTATCATGGCTGTCACTGGATAGACCAGACTTCTTTAAATCAAATCCACAAATCAGCCAGGTCTAACTGACACCAGGCACAATCAGTCTGCAAGGCTGAGTGCTGTTTATGACAGCGGTGGGTTGGCTTGTGGCAGGTTTGCTTATCAGACAGTACAGATAGGACAAGGAACAGAGGATGTGACCAAGTGCAGATAGGAGATATAGTTGGCTATCTAACACCAAGTTGACCAATTGAACTGGCAGACTTTGACCGGAACATTCACCTGGTCCACTTGTGTTTAGTCATTTTAATATGATTTACCGTGAATTAATTACTCTCTTTAAATCTATACAGGTATCGAATGACTATTAGGATGTAGCCTTTCATTAAGTCCACATATTCTCGATATTTGTCACATTTGTAAAGTTAAGAGTCAAAGCCCAATAACCTCTATATCACTTACCTTCCACATAAAGTGCCATGCCTCAGCTGCCAAAGTGTCCCAACTCAACAGTTAAATAAATAAAAAAGTAAATTCAACAATTCAAATGAAATCTTTTCAAGAGGTATGAAAAGATCCCTGGTGTGAAACTAACGTTTCATAAACACCAAATCCGTTAAAATAAAGTTTCTGAAGGTAAGTTCCAAATGATCATTCATTCATTCACGGGTGGACATTCCTGTAAGGTCCAGTTCCACTACTGCTTCAACCAGTAAGACATCCTCTCGACCATATCTCTTCACGGTGGTAAAGAACGAGCAAACTGGTGAGACCTTCCTTGATTCGACCACTCTTATCTCTGTGGATAAGGACCAGGTTTTGCCCCTTACGTCTACATCTGCATCAGATCTGGACTCGTTTTTTACTACTCTCAGGTCAGCCTCTTTTCACAGACTGAACCACGTCACACTCATTTCCTTCACTCAAACTTGTGGTCCATGTTTTGCCTCGCCCCCAAATGAATCCATCTCAAATATTCAGTCTATCTTCACCAGAATCCAGTTGCATCATTGGTCGTATCATTACATGGCTGACTAGTAACTTTCTAGGGCCGATCCCCGGTCTGTCTGCGGAAATGACTGAATGATGGATGGTTACATTGTATCCCAGAGGAATAACGCAGAGTTATTGTGTGTTTGTTGACGGCGCATCGCCTAAAACACGCGGATCACGACTGGTAACTTTGTGGCTCCGCAAAACTGCACGACAGGAACATATCGTGAGACACTATATTATCCACACGATATTAAGAACAAAATGTCGTTTTCAACACGCGTGATATACGCGATGAAGAAGACACGCGTTTTGCAATAATCATGAGACTAATCTTTACTCCACACCTGGATCACTGGTGAAGCCTCACGCAACAACATATTTACAACAACACAGTGTTATGCAGATTTAGAGATATTTTCTTACTGTGAGACTGTAGGATGCTGGCGGAAGAAAGTGCTGGGGGCGGCCTGGTCCAGATCTAGTGACCACCCACCCCGCAGAGACACACAAACCTGATGGACCGAGATTCACACTTCTGATTTCTGTTTGCGTTCAAACGTTACCCATTCAAAAATATATCAGACTTAACAGAATTATAAATAACTTGCCAAAAAAGGTGACTATTGTGCGATAAGACACACTGAAATGCAGTGCCAACCAGGAACCAATGGGAAGGTCGTGCTGGTGCATCAGCCAATGAAAAAGCTTATTTTCTGGGATTCCTCAGAACAACAAGGTGAGGACCAACTCGTTCCTGCCACGTCCCACGCCGTACTGCAGGGACACTTCCGGGTCTGTGAAACCAGCTGAACATTGCTCATTGCTGTGATGCAATGCAGCCAAGTAGTTTATTATGCATTTATCTGTCTATTGCTTTTTGTTATTGCTTTTTAATATATGCAATTTCACTTTTATGTCTATATTGTGTTGTAATTGATTGTTGAAACCTTTCTTGTCACTGTGAAGATAAACAATAAAGTAACCAAATAGCCTGACGTCGAATCTAAAGAAAACATTAGATACTATTGCATTCACCTGTGGTTACAGTGATCACTGGTTCATTGTCAAATACAATGTGTACCTATGTGTAAATTATATACGTGCTCTAAAACACTAGAGTTGATAGAAATTTAACGGCGAAATAGATTCACACTTTCTCCACAACTATAAACTGAATGAATTGCGAGATGAAGCGACAGTGAGCTAGGTGAGCAAGGTGCCATAGCAGCATATTTCCTTGTGTGGGCCAAGTTAATCGCACCAACCTTATATAAAAGTATAATAATGATCTGTTTAGCTTCAATTTCAGTGACCAAACTACATTCCAAAATCTGTTACGCAATGACCATTCCTCGTCTGTGATATTTGGGATTAGGATTGCGCTGCCCCCGTGTGGCATAATCATATCATTGCAACTAATTAACTCACATTGACTACAAATTGATCAGACTTTGCCTTTATTCCATTTCATGAACACAAGACATTTAACTCCATCTAAAAAAAAAAGAAAAAAAAAAAGGATACTTTTCATTTTTTATTGTTTCGACTTCTGACAATAAGCATTTCAGTGATTGTAGACAAAGTGCATCATTGACTACTTGTAACAATCCTCCATATCCGTTTTGGGTTTTCCCTCCAATGAAAGGGTTCATGGGAAGATTGGAACACATTTTAGTGGACATACACTCATACAGTCTCTCACACACACACACACGCACGCACAACGGTGGGGTTGGAGTGTTTTATCATAGGCGTGAGTCTGGAGGTTTCTTGGTGTGTAAGTGCTGGTCGGTGGGCCCTGGGAGGCCCAGTCACACCCCCAGGAAGGACACAGCTGTGTCCCTCTCCTCAATCAGCTCTGTGGCTGTGGCGTCCATCTTGCCTCGGGAGAAGTCGTTGATTGCCAGGCCACCCACAATCTTCCATGTCTTGTCCTGAGAAAATTATAGTAATAGCATTAATATTTATTCATCTAGCCACAATCAAAATATTTTACAAAGTGCTTTACAAGAAGGCATAAACACATGGAATATTAAAATGGATAACAAATATAAAAATTGTGAAACACATTCAGAGTGGTTAAAAATAATTACTTTAAATAAAAATATAGGATACAACCCAATATTAAAAAGTGGGCAAACTTATTACATCAAGTCTGTGCATTTTAAGAAGACATTGAAAGAATGAAGCTGAATTAGCTAGCCTAAGTTAGCTCACTTAGCTAAAAAGTTGTCTATCGCTAAACTTTGGGGTTACAGAGCTGTATCCAAGACAGCGAGTTCAGACGGTCTCACCTTGATCTGGACAGGGAATGAGTAGATGAGGTCGTCAGGGACTCCGTACGCGTTGCCAGTGGAGTAGACGCCCATGGAGATGAACTCGCCCTGTGTGACATGGACGGGAAAAACAACAAAAGATTAAAACTGCGCTCAAGTTCCCAGAGACAGTTCAGTGGTTAAGTCTCCCGCCTCTGGAACTACACGTGTGTGTGTGCAACAACTGGCCTGGGATCAGATCTCCTGCATCTCTCCTACTCTGTCTCCCTCTCTACTTAGTTTAACTGCACAAAGATCCAGTGTAGGGATGCAGCAATACCAATAATTACAAATAAGTCCTCTAAACCCTTTTGAATTTTATTTAGTTCGTTTTTAAATTCAGACTGTAGGCAACAGAAGTAGGCACACAGGTGCCGGTGGGATCTGATCCCAGACCAGCAGGGAAGCTGTGGCTTCAGAAGAAGGAGTCTTGCCACTGGACTGTCTTTGGCCACAACAGAAGCTGCACTCTTGATGTAATTTGTTCCAGTTTAGCTGATATCTAGCCAGTCTATCCCTTAAGAAAGACTCTCTACGGAGGCCTGTCTGGCGCTTACGTCAGGGGTGCCAGACCAGATGTCCCTCATGTGGTCACAGATGGCCTTGGCAGCAGACATGGCGCTGGACAGCTTCCTGGCCTTGATGACGGCAGCTCCTCTCTGCTGTACCGTCTGAAACGCAGCAAGAGATCAGCACGAGGAACACGGGAGCCAGGGTGTGACAGAAGACGTGAAGGTATAAATTCTCCTGCACTTCCTGATCTTATAAACAGGGTTCCTTAATACACTTTTTCAAATTGCGTATACATATTGCATATACAAATACATGCGTATACAAATATATGACAAAAAGCAGGAGTTCCTTGATCAATAATAATTATCAGCGTTTATGTTCAAATGTTACATTTTGTGAAAAAAGGATTTAAAAGTCCCAGGTCTTGTTTGACAAGTAAAAGTATATCACTTTGGACTTTGATAATCAGAAAATGTGTTTGGTCACTTTTCTTTCATAGGTAGCTAAATCTCTGACATTATATTTCCAAGTTTTGCAACCTTTTTTGGATCTGCACTGTTTCCTCAACTATGACAGGCCTGGACAATTCAATTTTCAAATTCCTCAGTCTTTCATGGCCATGGGAACCCCCGAGTCTCACAGCCCCTTTAGATGACAGCCAATCCCAATTCAACTCACGGCGATGAAATCTCCTTTGAGCCAGGCATCGTCCTTGACGGCCTCGAAGCAGGCCAGGTCGCTGCCCGCCATGTTGACCTTGCAGTGGTGGACGTCGGGGTACTGGGTGGACGAGTGGTTTCCCCAGATGATCATGTTCTTCACGTGAGACGGGGGAACGCCGCATCGCATCGCCACCTGCAGGACCGGGGTGAGATGTACGGTCAACTTCGATAACCAGCATGGTTAGAGGTAGAGCTGGAAGGATGGGAGGCTAATATGTGTGGTCTTGGTTAATAATAATGTTGTTTTAAATGAGAGTTTAAGATTGCGTGGGCCCTTGGGAGCACTAGGTAGCACCCATAACGGAAGGCACCTCCCTCGCATCGGGTATATGCATCATGACACGGACACACACCTGAGAACGAGCCCTGTTGTGGTCCAGGCGGGTCAGGCAGGAGAAGTTCTCTTTGGGGATGGAGGGAGCAGACTTAGCTGCAATCAGACAGTTGGTGTTGGCAGGGTTACCCACAACCAGCACCTTTAACAAACACACACACATTATTTAAATTACACACAATTAAATCTACAGTTACATTCCAGCACCACAGTGATTCAAGTAAAAGTTGCTACATTGCTTTTAAAGAACTATTAGTATTTATTTAATTCAGAGAGGACCTCAGCCTGAGAGAGAGAGAGCGAGAGAGCGCGAGAGAGAGCGAGAGAGAGCGAGAGCGAGAGCGAGAGAGAGAGAGAGAGAGAGAGAGAGAGAGAGAGAGAAGGCAGAGTGGGAGCATGTGTCTGAGAGAGAGACCTGTCAACATGACGGTCTGCAACACATGGCCCAAGGTCACCGTCGGCTCTGAAGACCAAGGCCACGTGAAGGCACCACCGTTCCCCCGGCACTTGTGGCGTCTTCAGACTTTGCCGGTATAATAAGCCTCGGCTTGGAGACAGCCAAAGTGGTGTGAGCGTTTTAAACCCCGCCCACAAGGGTGCACACGCACAGATCACATTAAACCCCAGTTGTTCCATTACACGTTAATGACCCTGCACACAGCTGCCTGTGAATAACAATGAGGTTTTAATGTGCTGTGCGCCTAGAGGCATATTACTACTCGCTCCAGCAGCTGGAGACTTTTCCAGAAATATCGGAGTCTAATCTATCTTTACAGAACTTAAAATTCTACAAAACTTTAAAACCTCAAAGTTCCGGAAAAAGCAGGCGGTTGGAGACTGAAGGGGGCTCACACTTTCTTCCAATAAAGCTTCTTCTTGTCTGCGTACAACGCCTCCATTTTGGAGCCAGAAACACCCACACCCACACACAAAGCAGAGCCTGTGCGGTTACCTTGACGGTCTTCTTGGCGTACTTTTCCAGAGCGGCGCCCTGGCTCTTGAAGATGGCCACGTTGGCCTTGAGGAGGTCCTTCCTCTCCATGCCGTCCTTCCTGGGCATGGAGCCCACCAGGATGGCTGCATCCAGGTCCTTGAAGGCGACCTCCTCTGTGTCAGTGGGGATGACCTCTGTGGTGGGGGGGGAGGAGTGGGAGGAGTCAGAGGAGCTGGTTTAAATTCATGGACTGTGCTATAATGTAGAGTCATGGCAAATACTTTTACATACCTTCATTTTTTAGACATTAAAGATTGATTGCTCACCGTTTTACACCTTTGACTCATAAATTAAGGTCGATGCCACTCGGTGTGTAGGTGGTCTCACTCAGGCTGAGCTGGTGAATTTCTACACTTTTAATTTCTCCATATTTTTAGAGACCCAGTATTTGTCAAAATAATTTTCAAACCTTTACTAAAATTGATAAATGAATAATAATAATAATAATAATAATAATAATAATAATAATAAAGACAGAGAGCCACCCAGTCAATCTGTGTTTGTGCAATATGAGCATTTCAATACTCATAACTTGTTAGATACTCTCATCATTAGTCAAACACCTACAGTCTTGTCCAAACACATACTGTATCTGACAGTATTATTTATTTATATTATTGCTTTCTGGTTTAACATAGGCTTTCTAAACACAGCACGTCATTACTGAGTTTTGTATTCTTATCAGCACTATTCATATACAACTTCTGAACATTGATCTTTTGGTTACAGATCCCAGGTCAGGTCGGTATTGAGCGATATCACTACGCTCACCTCCGCACGTGGAACATTGTCTTTGCAGCACTGTGGGTTAATACAGGGGCCTCACTGGACCACGGTCCAAACAAAGCAAAGGACGACACCGTTTCAAAGGAACATTCCAGGTCACAATGGAGATGGCGCATAATGGCGCCTCACGACTAAAGCCGTGACATCAGTTACTGTATCGAGACAAAGACTGAAAACCTATTGGGAGTCAGGAACCAGCCTCCTTCCATTTAAAGCGCTTGTGCTCGGAATGTGATGTTTTGCTTTAGGATTCAATGACTTACGTGACAGACTGGGGGCCAGCCATGTAAACTGCACACACTGATGGTGCTGTAAGGCACTTTGGATACAGGCATCGACCAAACGGCATGTGGTTTCATTTGTTTCTACATCGGAGGTTTCTTCCAATTACTTTAATTATTGCTCAATTGAAAAGTTTTTTAAAAAGTACAGAAAGTGACTAAATGATAAGTGGACTGCATTTATACAGCGCTTTTCTAGTCTACCGACTAGTCAAAGTGCTTTGCAATTTATGCCTCACATCTATACATCGATGGCGGAGGCAGCCGTGCGAGGCACCAACCTGCTCATGGAGAGCAGTTAGGGGTTCGGTGTCTTGCTCAAGGACACTTCAACGCGCTACCAGGAGGAGCCGGGTATCGAACCAGGAATCCTCCGATTACTAGACAACCCGCTTTACCTCCTGAACCACCGTCGCCCCACAATCAACTGACTAGACTGAAGCCGACAGTCCGTGCTGGTGTGATGGTGATAATGGTAGGATGCAGGGTGTTGTGAAGACACACCCTCCTCTACATGTCTGGCTGTGTACATTGAACGGCCAGCGTCATGGTTACCTCTCAGAAGTGGGAGGGCACAGTCCTGCAGCTCCATGACGACACCATCCAGGACTGGCAACATGGGTGGAATGTCCAAAAGGAGCAGGATGATTGGCTGATGGAAGCCGGGAGGGGTGGAGGAAAAGATAAAAAGAGGATGGAGGGAGACAATGAGATGGATGGTGTAAAGATGGATGAGGGTCAAAAGAACATGCTGAATTGAACTTAAAGCACAGAAATCATAACAAATCATAATAAAATGTAGGCTGACATGTCAGTGGATGAATGACGTGACTGAACAGAGTGACAGCCTAAGCCAACTGGCTCACCAATTGTGGCACAGGCCAAATGGATCACACGATTTTAAAGATGGCCTAAGGCTCTTGGCACAAGATCCACTTCATTGACTTCCAAGGACAAAACAGGCTCGACTCAAGTGTGAATGAACCACATGTGCAATTTGATCACAGGGACAACATCTGTTCAATGTCACCTCTAAATGACGTGGAAAACTGGTGACAGTCATGGTTGTTATATGGGACGCGTCTCCTGCGCTCCCTAATGAGATAAAGGACAACATGTTACGCAAGTAAGACAAAGCCTCTTGTTACCTGATCTTTGCCAAAGACATCTCCCTTGGCAATGCTGAACAACAGGGAATAGGCAATCTGCCCAGCAGCGCCGGTCACCAAAACTCTAATAGGCTCAGACTGGAAGATACAAGACAAAGAACAGCACTTTTAGTTTTATTAGCATTGATTTCACTACGAGGACAAGTAGAAAAGTGACGGTTCAGTTGTGGTGTGTGTGTGTGTCCACTCTTGTCTACAGGATTTAAGAGCTCAGGGGGTCAGCAAGAGCCAGTCTAAAAATAAAGCACTCTGCATAGCCTGAGAGCTAGACACGTCCATTACATAACAGGCTGAGATATATTTATCAAGTCCCTTGCCATATTTACCATTCAATTTATCAATTAACTAATTACAAAAGCGTGGCAGGCATGTGCCAGGATGAGTGTCACGCTTTGTGAATAAGAATCTGGTATTTAAAATGATAGATTTACTCTTTATGAAACTCTTTATGTATCAAGCCAATAAGAGTACCTGTTGCACTGAGTTAGTGATGCGTGACTACTTAAAGATAAATAATAATATTAATAAATCAGACACGGGACAGGGCTATACGCCTACACGTGTTAGCGGGTTATTTAAACCAATATGCTATCTAAAATTAAATGCATGCCAATTCGTTTGGTAAGTTGTGGAAGTTACTGGCCCCAGCCTGCCATGAGCCCTGATACATGTCAATTAAATTTAATTCAATTAAATGTTACTGCGGAAATAACATTCAATAACACTCTTTCGTCATCAGGCTTTTACACTGGATTTGTGTTGGAACACTTTTAAGTGCATTATTGATCAAAGTAGAAAAACCATAATGTTAGCCATATAATCTGCGGGCTGTACTCACCATGTTCATGCAGAATGCTCTCCCACTTCTAGTGCTGTTGAACCGAGAGGTCACCGCTATTTGTTGAATCTCCTGTGATTACGACACTTATCACGACACCTGTCACCCTCCGACCGCAGACTGGGATCTCGGTAATTGTAGTTTTTGTTCTTCACCGTAACGGAAAGATTACCTATGAGGATACATTGTAAAAATAAAATGTTATTTAGCGTGCATGACTATATTCTCTGTATGACCTGTCTTACTAAAGAATGTAGCGTGCTAGATAGTTAGCAAACCTAATATTTCTTGAAGTTACGTCAAAGACATTAGTTTAAATACGTTGTTGCGTAAGAACCTTATGAAAATGAATTGGATGTCGTACAACACCATACTACGCATGTGCGAAAAGGAACATCTGCTACACAAAGTGTAGTACTAATTTAAACACGTGTCTAGGTCTCATTATTATTATCATTAATATTATTATTATCATTAGTTTGATAAGACCTTAAACATTTCGCTGCTTGGCTAAATCAAATAAGCCCCTCGCAGAAAAAAAGATATTCAGCCGAATGTGAGACATTCTCATTGACTCCCAGTCAAAACAGAAGCGGTCTGGTCTTCTTAACACGATTTTAAGAGAAGACGGAAGTAGCAGGAAGTGCAGTATCTCTATTCGATTGAATTCTTTCTGGTTACGTTACAACTTTAGAGACGCTTCCAGTTGCTTAGCAACCCAGGAGCTAGGTAGCATCGACAGTACTGTTTGGTGGCTAGCTTATCTTACTAGCAAGCTAGCCAGCCTGTCATGGATTCAGACAATACTTCTACAACAAGTTAAAGATTAATGGCATCCACGTAAATAACCCTTCTCATATGAGGTTAGCTAAAACTACTCGTTTACAGACAAAAAATTGAGCACTTCGTTAACTCCCGTTGCTCCTGACAAATCTCATGTTGCTGCAACAGAAGAAGAGCAACAACTTCTGTAGAAAGGTAATATATTTACTGTTTTAACAAGTTATCGCGTCTTTCTTTCTTTCTTTCTTTCATTCTTTGCTTCTTTCTTTC